>WNWK01026175.1:0-27694 GCA_009830355.1 Cherax destructor
CGCACTCCCCCAAACCCCCCGCCAGCGATCTCGCCCCCAACTCCACCGCCAGCAGTCTCGCCCCCAACTCCACCAGCCAGCGAGTCTCGCCCCCCAACTCCACCAGCCAGCGGTCTCGCCCCGCAACTCCACCAGCCCAGTCTCGCCCAACTCCACCAGCCAGCGAGTCTCGCCCGCAACCCCCAGCCAGCGAGTCTCGCCCGCAACTCCACCAGCCAGCGGTTTGCCCCGCAACTCCACCAGCCAGCGAGTCTCGCCCCCCCCTCCCCAGCCAGCGAGTCTCGCCCCGCAATCCCCCAGCCAGCGGTCTCGCCCCCAACTCCCCAGCCAGCGGTCGCCCGCAACTCCACGGCCTGCCCCCCCCTCCAAAACCCCGCCCCCCACTCCCCGACCTCGCCCCCCCCCCAACCCGCCCCGCCCCCCACGACCCCGCCCCGCCCCTCCACGGCCTGCCCCCCCTCCCGAGCCCCGCCCCCCCCCACGGCCCCGCCCCCCCTCCCGGCCTCGCCCCCCCTCCCCACCTCGCCCGCCATCCGACCTCCCCCGCCATCCACGACCTCGCCCCCCATCCAGGCCTCGCCCCCTCCCGGTCGCCCGCCACCCCGGCCTCCCCCCCCCCCCCCCCCCCCCCCCCCCCCCCCCCCCCCCCCCCCCCCCCCCCCCCCCCCCCCCCCCCCCCCCCCCCCCCCCCCCCCCCCCCCCCCCCCCAAAAAAAAAAAAAAAAAAAAAAAAAAAAAAAAATCCCCCAAACCCCCAGCCTCGCCCAGCAACTCCCGAGCCTCCCCGCAACCCCGAGCCTCGCCCAGCAACTCCACGAGCCTCGCCCCCAACTCCACGAGCCTCGCCCAGCAACCCACGAGCCTCCCCCAACTCCACGAGCCTCGCCCAGCAACTCCACGAGCCCGCCCAGCAACTCCACGAGCCTCCCAGCAACTCCGGCCTCGCCCAGCCTCCACGAGCCTCGCCCAGCAACTCCACGAGCCCCGCCCAGCAACTCCGAGCCTCGCCCAGCAACCCCGAGCCTCGCCCAGCAACTCCACGAGCCTCGCCCAGCAACTCCACGAACCAGCGAGCCTCGCCCAGCAACCCCACGAACCAGGAGCCCCCCCCAGCAATTTCCCCGAACCAGGGGCCCCCGCCCAGCAACCCCACGAACCAGCGACCCTCCCCCAGAAACCCTAAGAACCAGCGAGCCTTTCGACCCCACGCCCCCGCGACCCTCCCCCCCAAAATTTCCCCAAAACCAGGGGAGTTTCCCCCAGCAAACAAACCCGGGACCCTCGCCCAGAAACCCCAAACCAGCGAGCCTCCCCCCGAAATTTTACGAACCAGGGGAGCCCCCCCCAGAAACCCTCCACGAACCAGCGAGCCCCCCCCAGAAACCCCCCCCAAACCCAGCGAGTTTCCCCCAGAAATTCCACGAACCAGCGACCCTTCGCCCCGAATTTAAAACCCAGCGAGCCCCCCCAGCAATCCCCCAACCCCCCCGAACCAGCCGGGCCTCCCCCAGCAATTCCCCGAACCAGCGACCCTCCCCCAGCAATTTCCACGAACCAGCGACCCTCGCCCAGAAACCCCAAGAACCAGCGAGCCTCCCCCAGAAACCCACGAACCAGCGAGCCGCCCAGCAACCCACGAACCAGCGGCCCGCCCAGCAACCCACGAACCAGCGAGCCCCCAGAACTCCACGAACCAGCGACCCTTTCCCCCAGCAACTCCACAAAACCAGCGAGCCGCCCAGAACCCCAGAACCAGCGAGCCCCCCCCAGAAATTTTAAGAACCAGCGATTTCCCCCCCAGAAACCCCAGGGAACCCAGCGACCCTCCCCCAGCAACCCCCACGAACCAGCGACCCTCGCCCAGAACCCCACAAACCCAGGGGACCCTCGCCAAACCCACGAACCAGCGAGCCTCGCCCAGCCCCCCACGAACCAGCGGCTCCCCCGGCAACTCCAGGAACCAAGGGGGCCTTTTCCCCCAGAAACCCTAAGAACCAGCGACCCTTTCCCCCAGCAATTCCACGAACCAACGACCCTCGCCCCAGCAATCCACAAAACCAACACCCTCCCCCGCAACTCCACAAAACCAACGACCCTCGCCCAGCAATTCCAGGAGCGAGCGAGTTTAGCTAAAAAATTTCCCAAGAAAAAAGCGTTTTCCGAAAATAACTCCAGGAATGAGCAAGTCTCTTCCCTTTGGCAGGGCAGTCCCACTTGGGATGAACCCGTTTTCCACTTTACCAAGCTCTAACCCTTTTTTAAAACCAAGAATAATTTTTTTTTTTTTTTTTTAAAATCATAGGCTTTTTCTCACCAAGGCATGGGGCCCGACAAAAAAACTTTTATCGTTACCACCCATCACTGTCTTGTCAGAGGGGGCTTACACTGCAGCTACAAACTGCAAAAATTAAACCTCCTTCGGGGTGCCAGCACTGTACTTCCCATCTCCCGGAATCAAGTCCGGCCTGCCGGTTTTCCTGAAACCCTTCAAAATGTTACCTTTCTTACCTAACAGAAGTCAAGCCCCAAAACCATTTTCTTCCCTTCACTTTTTTTTTAAAATGCTTTACGCAGCTTGCTGGAATTCCCCGCCCCTTGCACCAAAAAACCCCCTTTTCCCCCCCCCTTTCCCAACCCTTTTTTAGGGGACACCTACCCCGCCTTCCCCCCACTACAGATTTATACACCCCGAAATTATTCTTTTTTTGATCCCCCTTCTACATGTCCAAACCATTCAAAACCCCCCCAGCCCAACCCATAATATTTTTTGGGAACCCCCCACCCCCCAATTTCCCCCAAAATACGGTTTCTTCTTTATATTCACAAAAAAAATTGCCCCCAGACTTTTTACTCCACTCCCCCCTTTCCCTTTTTGAAAAATTCAAAACCCATGTTCACACCCATACAAGAGTGTTGGTATAACATACTCTCATCATTCCCCCCCCTTTCCCTTTCCCCTGGATAAAGTTCTCTGTCCCCACAAGCCCTCAGTGGACCACCCCCTTTTTTTTCCCCCTTTTCAGTTAAAACCCCCCCTTCATGGGGCCCCTCTTATAATCCACCCCCCCAAAAACTGAGAATTTTTACCTCCTTTTTAAAACCCCCCCCTCCAACCCGTTCCAATCTTTTTATCTTTTTTTTTTATCCTCATCACCTTTCTTTTCCCATATTCATTTTTTTCCTTTTCCTTTTTCATACCCTACCAAACCCAAAACCCCCAACCTCTGCAACCCCTTTCCCCGAACCCCCCCAAAACGCAGTTTCATCAGCAAAGAGCAATTGGGCAACTCCCCCCTTTAAATGTTAGATTTTTTTTTTTAACCCCACCCTCTTGTCAACACCCCAGATTCACTTTTTACAACTCCATTTAAAAATATTAAACCCTGTCAAAGGGCCCTCCCACGGGGAAAAATCTCCCTCCCTTTATATACTCTATCCTCGAAAAACTTTTTCACCGTTTTCCCAATAACCTACCTCCCTATTCCATACTTTTTGCAACATCTGCCACATTCCCCCCTTTTATCCACCCTATCATATGCTTTTTTCCAAATCCATAAATGCCAAAAAACACCTTTTTTTCCCTTTTATCTAAATATTGTTCACATATATTTTACTCCAAACACTTGGTCTACACATCCTTTTTTCCCTTCCTAAAGCCTCCTTGTTCATCTGCTAAAACCCTGTTTTACCCCCCTTTTATTCTACTCCCCCAACTTCCCCACACTCACAACTTGTTCTTCTTCCCCCTATAAGATGTTATTCCCCCTTGCCCTATACACGAAATCACATCTTCCCTTCTTCATCAACATTTAACAATTCCTCCAAATATTCCCCCCATCTTCCCCCATACCCCCTAACTCTCCATTTAATAACCCCCCTATTTTTAACTGACCCAAAACCATTCTTTTCCCCAGGCCCAACATTTAACCCCATTTAAAAATTTTCCCTTTTTTCAACAAAATTTGTTTATAACATCTCACCCCCCCCTCTCATTTGGGTCTTTTTTTCAGCTTCCCCCCTTAACCTCTATTTTCTCTATACTCCTCCCCCCTTTTCATCACTTTACTTTAAAAACCCTCATATGCTAACTTTTTTTCTCTTTCTACTTTCTTTACATCATTCCACCCAAACCTTTTTCCCTCCCCCACCCATTTTTCCCATAAACAAAATTCTCGGGAAATTACCCCCCCTCTTTTTACCCCTTAATATATACTCCCATATATTTCCCCCCAAAGTTTTTATATCTTACCCCAACTTCCCTTCCCCCTTTTTTTTATAAATCTTCACCCCTTTTTACTTGCTGTTTCCCTTCTCCTTGTATCCCATCTACCTTTTTGTCTATTTGCTATAACTAAAAAGGGGATCTGATATATCTTTTGGCCCCTCTATAAACATGTACATCCTGGGTCCCAACAATCTTTTTTCTTCCTTTAGTCCCAAAAAACTAATTGTTTCGCCACACCCTATCTTATCCCTTTTTTATCCTCTTTTTTTTAAAATATGTCCCATAACCAAATCCCCTTTTTATACAAAATTCAATCAAATTCCCCTTATCATTTATACCTGGCCCCAAAACCACCACCCCTCTCTAAACCCTTTTCCTACTTTGGGATTTGGGGCCCCTACAACGTTACCCCTCACTTGGCTCAAACGTTCCTACACACTCGCTTAACATCTCCCCAAAAAACCCCTCCTCTTTCCTCCTCTCCTCTCCCGGTGCATACCACCCTTTTTATGACCCCACTTTCCCTCCGCCCTTATTTTAAACCACATAATCCTTGTATTTATTCATATCTGGGTAACTGATCCTTCAACATTATTTTTACCCCCTTCCCCCCAAATTCTAACTCTCTCAGATACTCCTGACTTAATCCCATTTATTTCTCCCCACTGAAACTCACCTACCCCTTCAGAATAATTATATTTTTTTTTTATTACCCCCTTTCCCAGATTTCAACAGCGAATTTTCATTAGATAAATATTTATCAAGAAAGTTTTTCCATTTTTTTTGTTTGAGCCTTCGTCTATTTCTGTACAAACGACACTCCGACGTTGTCCCCGAGCCCCAAGATGATTGATTCCCTGCGTGATGATGAATGCCTCCCACTGGAGGCAGTAGATGCCTCCACGTCCCGGCGTGTTATAATGCCGTACTGACCTCGGCGGGAAAATTACCTTCCACTGGCCCTACGGCAGTATTATAATAAATGTCTCCCACTGAACCTACGGCAGAGTTATAATGCCTACCACGGACCCCCAGTATTTTTAATGCCTCCCCTGAACCTACGGCAGAGTTATAATCCGCTCTTCCAGAGAGCCAGCATCAGCATCGCTGCCTGCCATCGATCAATCAAGTAATACGTCAACATGATCATAAATCATATAACTTATATCGACGTTTTGGTCTAATTTGGACCGAATCCAGTATATCTGGGGCTGTTGTATTTATTTTTTTTGTACGAGAAAAGGAATTTAGACACAAGTCTTGAAAAAAACAAGAATACGCAAGCATAACGGATGATTCAGGCAACACATGCGGATACATTTATCATAAGGATGATTCAGGCAACGATGCGTGATACACTGCATCATAAGGGGTGATTCAGGCAAACATGGGTGATACACTGCATCAAAAGGGGTTATTCAGGCAACGCATGCGTGATAAATGCACGTAACGGGGTGATTCAGGCAACGCATGCGTGATACACTGCATCGTAACGGATGATTCAGGAAAACATGCGTGAACACTGCATCATAAGGGATGATTCAGGCAACACATGCGTGCCCGCATCATAAGGAGATTCGGGCAAAAATGCGTGATACACTGCATCGTAAGGGTGACTTGGCCCCTATCCACCTCACCGGGAACATATCACCTTTTAACATTTGGTCGTCCCCGGGAAAGGGAAGGGTGACCCAAAAAAGAAACACTTTCACCATCATTTCCCTATACTGTTTTTAGGAGGCGCACAGATATGACAGTTTAGATAACCCCAAACAGAAAATATCCAAAACCCCCTTTAAATTGAGGCCTTACTTTTTACCCCCAGGACTCAAGTCCCCCCGGTTATCATGAATTACTCCCTGATTTAAAAAAACTCCCGATGATGGGAACATTTTAATAAAAGGTTTCTTTTCGGAAAGGCTTTTCCTCCCTTTTTCAAATTCAAAATCGCACTTTCCCAGCGTATATTGGTTGCACATTGCAAAAAAAACTTTTGGGCAGTCTCTGGTTCAATGTTGTAAATTTTGTTAAGTTTTATAAGGAGCGGCGTTGGTTATTCTCATCCTGTCGTCGTTAATGTGAAGACACTGTCCTTGTTGCTTGCCATTTTTTCTCTAGATATACGTCGCTCTTGTAAAAAAAAAACGCCAATTTTATCTTTAAATTTTTTCTGTTTTATATACTTGAAAACAACAACGCAAAGACGGAAATTATTTACAAACATTTCTTCGCCCCAGCAGGGTGAACCGCAAAACCCGATCAGAGAACCAGTACTCTGGGCCCCGGAAAGTACTGTGGACTCTGATACAAGTTTTGGGGTTTATCCCACTTGACGTAGAGAAATGTTTGTATACTTAAAGTGGGGTATTTAAAAATGACACTGGGCAGTACCTGGTTATTCAAGAATATACCGCTGCGATGTGTATATAAGCTGCGATGTGTATATACACGTTTGGGGTGTGAATAACGCTGGATGTTTTATACACGCAGCGATGTCTATATACAATGGGGTTTTTTTTAAAAGTCATTTTAGGGGGTTTTCGTTTGGTTGATGGTGGAAAGTTTACACGCTGACTGAACGACCCCCTGAGTGAAGCGTTAAAACCCCGTAAACCCCCCATCCTCCTTGCACATTATTGTTTCCCTTTTTTTTTTTACTTTTGGTTTTTTTTTTTATTCAAAAACTCAACAGATGATATTTTTAGTGCTGGGGTAGGGAAGTGGGGAGGATCATGCAATCTTGGCATCTTCCCATCTCTCTGGTGTGTCTTAATTCAGCCTTTTTTTTTGTCGTCAGTATATTTACCATTTACTATTTATTTTCTTGTCTTTTTCATTTATGTGCTTTTGCTTAATAAGGAGCCAAAAGATCCTTTTTGAATAGGGCTTGAAATGGTCCCCCTTCTGAATTTCCCCTTTATAAAAACACTTTTTTTCCTTTGTGTTTGTTTATCCCCCATAAATTTTCCCCATCATTTCGCCCCCTTTTTTTTAAGATAAATAAAGATCAACAAAAAGCAAATTTTATTTTATGATATCCACGACTGATCAAGGTTCACTGGGAGGTGGGTAAATTTTACACGCAGGAAGGATCCCCTAATCCTTCTGAAGGTAGCTTCTTATTATACCAGCTATAATTGACTAATAGTTTCAAATGATGAAAATTATGGGGATGAATTGATGGTAATGACTTTTCCCCCGATTTAAAGATAAGATTTACATTAGCAGTTTTCCCATTGCGGTGCCCCCGCAGATTATATTAATTAAAAGGTTATTGATGCACTGAGTTCTATCTTGCACTGCATAAGTATTATTATAAAAAATGAAGGGTAAACCTACAAGGGTTATAAGGGCGGGAAGGGTAGGGGGATTGGGAAAAGGGAGAGGGGTTATTAGGCTGCAGTGCAGCAGGGCAGGGCAGGGGACGGGGGGAGGGTATAGGGGAGAGGTAAAGGGGAGCAAGAGAAAGGAGAAAGGGCTGTGAGGAGTGCTAGAGGCATCATCACTTTTTGCAGAAACGTTGCTGTTAAAAAGTCAACGGGGAGTCTGGGGTTTAAAAAAAGGTCCATCAGCAAAAGGGGGAAAAAAAAGTAAAGGCATTAGAGCGGGGACGACGCTGGGGGTAAATTCTATGTGCTCGTTTATATTTTGGGGCAGTCCAACAGAATATGGCTAAAAGAAACGGGAACCTGACAATTCTAACAGTGGATCATGAGATACCTGTGAGTAAGACGATTGTGGCCGATGCGAAGACGGGAAGTGAAGTTTCCCAACCTCGATATTGGTGACAAGAAGGCGGCCAGAAACCTATATTTGGTTTAATAGAATGCAATTTGTTATAGCAGATCAGACCAACGTTGTTGCCAACGGGTGAGAAGGTGGGAGGTCATGTACTGCTGATCGAACAACAGTGTCTGCCTGTTCATTGCCCTGTACATCAACATGACCAGGAACCCAACAAAAACAATATCTTTATGTTTACCAGAGATATGGGGTAATCAAAGTTGGATACGAAGAACCAGGTGATGATGTGAATCAAATTTTCGTATAGCCTGCAAAGCACTAAGGAGTCTGAAACTACCACAATTGGCGACACAGGCCTAAATGAAATACGGATAAGTGTTACGAGAATTGCATACAATTTAGCAGTAAAATGGTAGCCGAGGCTAATAAATGCCTCGTACGACGCTGTCTGGAAATACTGCTGAAAATCCGAAACCGTCAGAAAACTTGGAACCATCTGAGTACACTGCGATGGCAGGAGAATCAGACTGAAAATGATTAAGAAAAAAAGAGCGAAGCAACCGTAGGTATTTGGGCTTCGCACATGGCAGTGGGATAGAACAGACACGAACCGTCGGAACTTCACAAGGGGAAGGGAAAGTTAGATGCACATTAACATAGAAAGGTGGCAACTGTAAAAAGACAAAGAGAATGTAGACGAAGAGAAAAAGGACGGAGTAAACGGGGCGGCGATCAAATAAGGAACTTCTACTAACATCCGTTACCACCCATATATGGAATGATTGCGGAGGTTATAAGAGTAAACAAAATAGGGAGGCAATGAGCATCACGTCGATCGGTTTAAAGGGATAATATTCGCCTCTGCATAGAGGCTCTCAACAGGTGAAGATCGAAAAGCACCGGGGGAATAAACGTAATTCCTGGTGATGGATGGGAACAAGGCTAGAAAGAGTTGCAGGAGAGGCCGTTGAAATATCTGGTCCCCTTAATCTAGTTTTATCAAAACTAGATTAAGGACCAGAATGCAGTCGAAGGAGAGTTCTACGATCAGCCCCATTAAAGATGAGCGAGGATTTTAAGAAGGTTAGCTGGCTATGACAAGTTGCCTTCAAGGAGGAAGGGAGGTTTCCAGGATAACCGACGGGCAAACAGAAGGCCAAGAAACCTGACAGTATCACGTACTGGGATACGCGAACCATATAGGTACGATGGATTATCAGGGGCGATAGAACGTCTAGTGAAAGTAATTTGGTGTGTTTTAGTACTAGAAAATTTAAACCCATGAGTAGAGACCCAATTGGAAACATGGTTGACCACATTCTGAGAGAAATTGCAATGAGACGATAGTCAGCGCCTGCACAAGCTATAGCAAAGATATAGCAAAGGGGAAAGTGTGGTGCTCAGGACACATCCCTGGGAGACACCTTCAGCTTCGAGGAAGTCCGGGGAAAGCATATTAATAAACCGAACACGGAAATGTCTCTCCGATAAGAAGATCTTAAGAAAAATGGTAGGTTGCCCCGGAGGCCTAAGGAGTGAGCTTGGGTCAAGATGTCATATCTCCAATTTGTGTCATATGCCTTCAAAAAAAATGGCGATAACCAGTGGTTATTGGCAAGGCTTTCGTACATTGTATTTACAGAATTTACCAACGTGAGGGGGGTGCCGACGAGAGGTTAGAGGTAGCTTGAGGAAGAAGCGGGAGGGAACAGAGCTTGGGAGGGAACAGAGCTTGGGAGGGAACAGGAGGGAAAGGTACTGACGCAGGGGAGGATGGAAATCCACACTCGCAACAGAACGAGTAAGAGGTGAAGATCCAGGTACTGAGACTGAAAATGAAAGATTTACCCTTTGGGGATTTATTGGAGTTTGAAGACGTAGAGAGGCGGGGAGGAGCTGTTGTGCGAAGTCTTGTAGACACACAAGCTTACGGGACAAACACACTGTGCTCTCTCTTTCTATATCCATGGTTTTTAGAGCAAAATAAATTTGCTCTTATTTCTATCAGTAGGAGCAACTTAAACCACGCAGGGAACGTCAGATTTCAAACTAAACCCGTCATTGCAAAACCATCAATCTTTTCGTCATACAACAAATCTCAATTTTTTTATCTCGTTTCTGGAATACAAGTATTTGTGTGATAAATGTTAGCAAACATTTTTCCTTTTTTGAAGGTGTAGGGCCCCTTTCCCACCCTCAAAAAAGCATTTGAAGGAACCCCCTCCTTTATTAAGAAAAATATAGAAAAATAAATGAAAAAAAGATAAATTTTTATTATAAGTAAATTCCAAAATATAAAACAATTCAATATGAATTCGTCCAATTGAACAAATGTGGAAAATTAAATAAATCAAATGAAGTCTAATATGTCAGAATGAACTTTTCGCCGGTGGTATGGCAAGGCGCACAGGGAAACGCTCTAGTAGAACGGGAAGGTAGAGACAGGGGGTGGTCACAGGTGGTCATGACTGTTTTTAATTAAGTCCAGCTCTAGAAGGTAATAATGCCTATGAAGGGCACAGCTAGCCGCTCAGGAGTTGCTTCCGACACTGGAGACAATTGGGGATCGGCAACAGAGGATACTGAACAGGCCAAGTTATTCAAACATAGAATGTTGTAGAAAAAAAGCAGCAAAGCGAGATCTTGACCCCCCAGAAGTAGTAGGAAAGCAGAGTTCTGAAAGATATAACAGAAGTGAGACACAACAGGAATGGAGCAGCAGAGTTCCCAAGAGATGAAATCTCATGTTTCTGATCTATTATCAGATCGTGCTTTTTTTCAGCACCAGTCTAACGAGTCACTGCAGTGTCTGGGGTTAGATGTTAGGGGTATGACTAACTATAGAAGGCGACTCCCCAAAACCCCGGTGATCATCACGACTTTCAGGGCAAGAAATATTGAGAATATAAGTCTTCGGGGAGAGTGTTAACCCTGGTTGTAACGTTTTTTAAGCCCAGTGGGAACTAAGATGGCCGATATTGAAAAAACCCCAGGCTGGGCTGCTGGGGTCTTGAGCTGTCAGGGAAAGAGGAGTACTAAGACCAACAGGGGCCCTTTTTTATTGTATTCATTCTAATACTACCACTATAAACCCCACATACGATTCCTCCATCTTAACAAAATCGTTGTTCCGTTCTCTTGCGTGAAATTTCTGTTTTCATTTACATTCATCAAATTCTTAAACAGATAATCTTTCTCTCTAATTTCACTTTTTTATAAAGAAAAAAACTAACAGGTCCATTTGCTTCCAAGATTTCTCATATTTTTTTTTCTCCTGAAAACAGTCTCTAAATGTATGCAACATTCCACAACTGTTTTTCGCATCCATGTATTAAGACTTTACTTAAGTTTTTACACTGTAAAAACAATCTGAGTGCTAATTAATTTTCATTTATAACCATCTTTCAGTACTAGTTTTTATTGTATCACTCATTCATCTTCCCTCACCGATTTATCTAACTAAAAACCTCATTCGCACATTCACACACATCACAACATTGGGAATCACTTTCATCACTAAGTTTAGGATTCATATCTTACAATAACTGCCCATTGCTTCCTAGCCATCAATTTCTTTAATTCAGTTAAAATTACTCTTTTTTTTTTTCATTACTATTGCAAAATATAAATAATAAAAGTGCTTAACTGTCTGCTTCTCTGTGCTTAGCTTGGGATGTAGTTTTCCGCCGGAGTACAAACGCTGGTATAGTGCCGCTTCAGGTGGCTGTAAATCTTCAGGGATTTAATGTGATTGCATCCTGGCGACAAGTAGGATTACCCAGAGTGCGGTACAAGAGGGATTGAGGTTCTCAATCAACCGGGTAATTTGGCTGCGGTAGGGCCGGTGAAATGTGCCCGAGTGTACAGGTATGTGTCAGCCCCATCAATTCGTGTAACTTTTGTGTATCCATGCACATGTCAGCTCTATCACTCTGACAAACGACTGTCAGCAAAATGTCTATTAAAATCTGTTGATCACTTTGCCTGACTAGCAGATGTCTTCATTTTATCTGAGCCACAAATTTTAGCAGGTTCCGATTACACGATAATGCAATGGCAAACAATTTATGTCATGCAACGGAGTATGATAGTAATGATAATGTTCGGTAACCAGGTAAAGGAGATCGTGCACAGGAACTAAGTGAGATTTACAAGTATTTACACTAGGCAAGATTGACGGGTACTAAGTGAATATTATAACGTACTGGTATCAGGTAAAAAGGGCTTAAAATGCACGGACTGTAAGTAATATGAGTTCAAATGCACGGGCAATAGGGCAAAAAAAAAAAAAAAAAAAAAAAAAAAAAAAAAAAAAATGACTTACAATGCCCGACGTATAGTAAAAGGGTACAGGAAAGCCGGATCTACAATACATGTGGTTAAAGGTGAATACGAGGAAGCCAATGGCATGGTACTCTTTCCGAGCTGCGGTTGTCTATATTTATTGTTTTCAATATAATTCTACAATTCCTTTCACTGTATTTGGTACAACTTCCTTCAACACATCAGTAAGTATGCTGATATTACACCATTGTGACAATAAAAATTTATGTGTACCATACAGAAATTTATTACACCAGAAGGGGGCCGACACAGGCTATTATAAGACAGAAAATTGGTGACTATAACAGAACTATATGGTAAAGATAATTATTTACGGGCTGAAAAGGGCCATATGGATTTTCCCAATAATCAATAGCTACTGAGGGGGTTTAGGAAAATGCCTATTACCAATTTTCCCCCTGTCTTTTTCGTGACCCACGCACCGGGGCTACCATTTCCCTCTTCTTTTTTCCCTTTAAATAAGTGTATTTAATACTGTTGTTGTTGGCCCTGGACACGGTAATACAAGGTGCAAAGGATTTTTAGATTGTACCTTGTTGTCCCGGAGCGTTTATTTTTTTTAAGCACAAAATGCATCTTCATTTGACAACACTGGTATTAGTCACCATTTTCCAACGCTCTAATATTTTGATACATAACTGTGGTTAATTTGTAAGCCACCCACTGGTCACTAAATTCCTTTTTATCGGGCTGTAAATACCCATCATACATAGTTCCGAGAGAGAAAAATCACTAAAGTGTTCATTCATTCACGAGGAAGTCTCCGAGGGTACTGACTAATTTTTTGGGACATGGACCCGTGTAGAAACAACGCCCAGTCAATTATCTTCATAGGTTACCTAACGATCCGGGCCAACTATAACCTCAAACTCCTTCCCTTTTTTTACTTTTTTGGGCCCCTATAAAAATAACAATAATTTTCACTATCTTTCTATACACGAAGGGAAATATATAAAATAAGAGTATAATTTTTTAAAATTAAAAATACAACCCGGGTTTTTTTAGGGAAATTTGCCAACAGTGGTTTATCAGTCAATAAAAAGTAAAAAGGTATAAGGGGGAGGGGGGTTTGGGTTATCAGCCCCTCGGCCTGGGTCGATGTTTCATCCTAATCGCCCCGGCCAAAGGGAGTCCTCCTCCCCCCTTCCCCCTTTCACGTGGACGATGGCCACTGTGGGGGCCTTTCCCCTAAAATCAAGTTTCAAAATTTTCTTTTTCAACTTTTTTCGACCATTTATCTACAAGCAGTATAAGGGATCCTTAATGACAACTTTCCCCCAAAAGTGGCTATATAAAAACCCAAAACAGATCTATCGGGGTGAAAGATAGTGATATATATGATGGAATCGGGGAGAATGCTGGGTCAGGTGGAGAATGAAATGTGAAAACTTCAGTAGGGTGATGAGTCTGGGACCTTGGGTACTTTGAAAAGAGTTGGGACAAGTATTGAGAGACCTTCTGCAGTTTCTTCCATTCTTATGTTAGGGGGGAAAAGGATGAAGAAGTTTCTTGGCAAGGGTTCAGCTATGTTAAAAAAAGCTGTTGTTCTGATTGAAGTTGTTGGGTATACAGAAAAGTAAACCCCAGGATTCTTCATTAGTGTCTCTTTTCTGGCGATAAGTCTTGCGTTTGTATAGTTGATTAAATGGTTGTGTGAATTTCGATGTTGAACCGGATTCCTTGGGTCGTCAGATCTGCCTGCCTGGTGTTCTGAAATACGTGTTTTAAGGTCCTGGATGTTTCGCCCCCAAATTTTCTGCAGTCATTACAAGGGATTTTGCCCCTGCAGAGAACTGAAGCTTACATAAGAACAAAAAACATAAGAAAGGAGGGAAAACTCAGCAGGCCTGTTGGCCCATACTAGGCAGGTCCTTCACAATCCGTCCCATAACAGAATATTTGCTCAACCCAATTTTTCTATTCTGGTTGTCCTTGATGGTGGTGGGGGTGGGGGTAGATACTTGGGAAAGAGGTATTGGAAGATGTTGGAAACGTGTTTGGCAATGGAGTTGGTGGGGGGGACTATGATTCTTCTCGGCAGTGTCTTCTCTGGGGGAAAAATGTTTAATGCCCGCGTCGCATCTCTAATGAAATGACGAGGATAGCGAAGTTCAGAAAATACTTGTTCAATAAGAGAACATTTTTCCCTAAAGGGAAAACCCCCACTGCAGCAGATTCGGGATTTGCGCGCAGGAAAAAGCCTAAAATTACACCACGTTTAGTTTTGGTGTCGTGGTAAAATAGGGGAGAAGATCGGGGTTGGAGGTTTTTTTAAGACTTTAAAACGAATTTCCCTTAAGAACATAAGAACATAAGAAAGGAAACACTGCGGGCTCCTTTGGCCCATACTAGGCAGGTCCTTCACAATCCGTCCCACTAACAGAATATTTGCTCAACCCAAAAATGCTACCCAAGAAATAAGGTTTGAAATTCTACCCACTCATCCCGGAGTCCCACTCAAATCCAACCCCTCTCCCCTCATGAATTTATCCAACCAAAATTTTGGGAAATACCCAAGGCCCCTAGCTTCAATAACCCTACTAGGCAGACTGTTCCACTCATCAACTCCCCCATTTCCAAACCAATACTTTCCTAATCCTTTCTAAATCTAAACTTATCTAACTTGAATCCATTTTTTTTGGGCCTTTTTGGAAAATATCCTCAAGCCCTTTATTTGTATCCCCTTTTTTAAAAATACCCCATTTTCCACTTGTAAAACCTGATCATGTCCCCCCTCATTCTACGTCTTACAAGTGAATGTAATTTTAGGGTTTTCCCAATCTTTTTTTTCGTAAGGAAGATTTCTAATCCTATGTATTAATTTAGTCATTCTACGCTGAATGTTTTCTAACGAATTTATGCCCATTCTGTAATATGGAGACCAGAACTGAGCGGGCTTTAATCTAGGTGGGGCCCTTTACTAATGATGTATAAAGCTGTAATATAACCTCTGGACTTCTGTTCCCAACACTTTTTTGATATAAACCCCAGTAATCTATTTGCCTTAACGTACGTTTAGGCATTGCTGTTTTGGGTTTTTAGGTTGCTGTTTTACCATCACCCCCAAGCACCTGTTTGAAGAAAAAATTAAAAAGTTAGATATTGGTTCCCCAAAGTTCCTTTTTGCTTCCCCAAAAAAACCCCCTTTAAAAAGTTCAGGGGCCCCGGCGATTTATTTTTTTCATCCCCCGCGTTTCATAATCTTTCCTAGTGACTGTGATATTACATAATTTATCTTCTTCGGGCCTCTGAAAAAATTAATTCTGGATTTTTAAATGTCTTCCTGTGTAAAACCGAGAAAAATAATTTTAAAAATAGAGCACATATCATTCTCCTTGTCAGTAAGATGCCCAAAGTTTTTTTAAGGGCCTATCTTATCCTAACTTTTTTTATAAACCGGAAAAAATTTTTTGGGTTAGTTTTGAATCCTAGCAATTTTAATTTCAACCCCGTTTTTTCTTTTCCCCCTTTTTAACCCCCTCTTAATGTCGTATACTGATTTATAAGATGCCCTATTTTTTTTGGCCCCAAAATTTTTTTCCCCAAAAAAGATTTTCCTTTATTCATCCTTTTGGGCTTTCTCATCTAATTTTTTTCGGATAAATTTTTTGGGCAGCCTGTATAGTTTAAGAAAACTGTCATATTTTCCCCCTCTTCTTCACCCCAGTCCACAGTTGATAAGGTTTTAAGTCCATTATAATTGAACGAAAATCTGGGACCTTTCTGAAATCCTCATCAAAATCCATTCAATGGTGGGGGAGGGGATTCCCCTGAATTTCCCCAAATTATTAAAAGGGGTTTCCTTGCTTGCCAAACAATCGGGTTTTTTCCCTTTGTAGGTTCTTTTTAAAGCCAAAAGCAATCCCGAACTACTTCAAAAAATCGTTAGATTTAAATTCCCGTCATAAATTCCCAAACAATCTGACTAAAGTTAAGCCCCCAAATTCCTTATCTTGTCTTGGGGCCCCCAAATTTTCCCCCAAATGTCCCTTTTTTCACAAGTTTGGAGGACGGAAATCACGCCTAAAATCAATTTTCCCCCCCCCTGAAAAAATTTTTCGACAGCTCTTTTGTTAAATTTAACTTTTTTCCCGTTTTTTTCAACAATTTAAATGATCACGGACATAGGGGGGCCACCCCCCCCTTTTACTTTTTTACTTGGGAAAAATTTAAAACCCCGAAAGTGACATTCGGCGGCAAGTCCCCATTTTATATTAAACCATGTCTCAGTTATTGCAAAAAAAATCAATATTCCCCTACTTGCAACTAAAATCAACTCGTCCCTCTTATTCCTAGCACTACGACTATTGGTGTAATATATTTAGAACCCTCCTTTCTCTTTACCCTTCCTGCTCATCTCTGTTTTCCACTATACCTATTACTGTCCTTGTCATCTAGTGTCACTAGCTTTCCACTATCCACCTTATTCTCCCTATTACTAGTTCTCCTACAACTTATAATATTACTACACTGGGACTTCTCTGTTTTCCCCAAAAACCCCCATACCACTAACTATTTCTAGTTTAAAGCCCTAACAGCTCCCTCCCTGCAGTTGCCAGTGCCCCCACCCCAGACCTGGATAAGTGAACCCCATCCCTGGCATACATGTCATTTCTGCCATAGAAGGGTCCCAGTTGTCAATGAATGTTACTGAATTTTCCTTACAGTATTTGTCCAGCCAGCAATTGACACCAATTGCCCTGGACAGCCATTCATTCAACTCCTCTCCTTGGCAAAATCCCAAATATGACAGGGTTCCCACCTTCTTCCTAATTATGTCTATTGCTGACCTAAACCTGCTAGTCAGGTCCTCACTCCTACGTCTGCCAACATCGTTGCCTCCAGCACTGAGACAGATAATAGTTGCCCCCATTACCTCTCATGATGTCGTCAGACGGCTAACAATATCCTCCATCCCAGCCCCAGGAAAGCAAACCCTCTGTCTCCTACTCCTATCAATCAAACAGAAAGCCCTATCCATGTACCTAACCTGACTGTCCCCAACAACAACAATGTTTTACCTTCCTTTGTGTCTTTCGTCGTGACGCTCCCAGAAGTCGACTCACATTCATCGGGTAGCACGGAGAATGGGTTCGATGTTTCCACAACATTCTCCTGGGTCTTCGTTGTTTCTACCTCTCCACCCGTCCTCTTGAGCCTTAACTTTGTCCCATGCGTTTAGCCACTGTCCAGGTTCCTTTCCTGGCGAGGATTCTCAACAGGAGGATTACTACGAATCCTCTTGTTTCCTCAGTCAGTCGCTGTATCTCAAGCTTAGCTACCCTCAGTTCTTCCTTCAGCTGCTGGTAGAGTAGCTCAAGAGGGGACATCTTCTTCAGATTGACAGAAGCACACAAGACACGTCTTCACTGAGCACACAAGACACGTCTTCATGGTCAGCTTTGAGAGAACATCATCAAGGAAAGGAAGAGTGTTGTCGATTTCTTCTGTGTGAACTGGATTGATGGCTCGACCTGGTTGAGCTTGTGTTTGAGAGCTTGGACGTTGAAGCGTGGGAGAGTTATGATGAGAATGTCGTCAACATAACAGGGCCAGGTGACAGAAGAGGAATACTAGTGGAAAATCGCTCGGCTTCCAGATGTTCCATGTATAGGTTCGCCAGGACGGCACTAAGTGGCGAACCCTGGGTAGTCCAAAAGTCTGCTGAAAGAGGTGATTTTCAAAAGAAACACGTAAAGCCAACACATAGTTCAACAAGGTCGATGAAATCGATGGCTGGAATAGGAAGATCAAGTGAATCGTCAATTTTCCTGCGCAAGAGATCGATGGCTTGTGTAGTAGGGACTTTGGTGAATAGGGATGTTACGTCAAGGCTGGAGAGTTTCTTGTGCCTGATGTTGATGTTGCGAATGCGATTGAGAAGATCACCAGTGTTTGAGATGTGCTGGACTGATTGTGCCAGAAACGATTATGAATGGATTTGGATAGACGCCCAGCAGTAATACCAGAATGACATAGCATCGAAAGCAAAAATCTGACCCGAAAATGACAGTCAGGGCCAGGTAATCAGGCTGAGTAGCGAAGGAGGAAGATCACGAAACGATCAAGGAGTATGTAAGTAGCTCTAGAGATTTAGATAGGTATTTTCAGTGGAGAAAGTCTTTCAGCAAACTGCGATGGTAGGGTACACCAACATGTTTTGGGCACGACACTCGGCCGGTGAGTTGAAGAGGCACTTAAGCTATCCCAAGAGATGGTGGGACCGGACATCTCTCCATGGGACAGTGAGGGAACAGGGACACTGTGCAGCCATTAACAATCTTCAACACATCTAGCATAATAGGAACTACTTGAGGTGTGGAAGACAGCAAATGTAATTACAATTTTCAAAGAGACAGACAGCATTAAACTACAGACGAGAGTCACTGACCTGTATATTATGCAGAGTCATAGAGAGGATTATCAGGAGAAGAGTGATAGAGCACCTAGAAGGAAATAACCTATATATGATAACCAGCACTGATTCAGTGAGGTAAATCCATATCACAAACCTATTGGAGTTTTATGACAGGGTAACACAGAAGACAGGAGAGAGAGAGATGGAGAGAAAGAGAAAGAGAGAAAGAGGGGAGGAGAAGAGGGAAGAGAGAAAGAGGGAGAGAGAGAAAGAGGGAGAGAGAGAGAAAGAGGAGAGAGAGAAAGAGAGGGAGAGAGAGAGAGAAAGAGGAGAATAGATTGCATTTCTTTGGACTGTAGAAGGCTTTTGACACAGTTCCGCAAAAATATTAGTGCAAAAGCAAGTGGAACAGCCAGGAATAATAGGAAAGCACTGCATTGTATCAGGGAATACCTGAGAAAGGATAAAAACTAGTGATGGTACGGAAAGAAGTGTTAGTGAGAACATGTGACGAGCGGTGTATATGTGAATGACATGAATCAAGGGATAAATTCAGAAGTGTACCTGTTTACAACGCGAAGCTAATGTGGATAATTCACTGGGATGATAATCAGGTAGGACTTTCAGAGGATCTGGACAGGCTGCAAGTCTTGTCCATCAATTGGCTACTGAGTTTAACCCACCAAGAGCAAAGTCATGATGACTGGGAAAGTCAAGAGTGTGGATGGAGTAAATGCTAGAGAACCACTGAATTATTATTATTATAATCAAAGAAGCGCTAAACCACAAGGGTTATACAGCACGGCAGGGCAGGACAGGCTGGAGGAGAATGGATTGTAAGCGGAGATGGATGATTAGTAGGGTATGGAGTGCAGGGAAGAGGGTAGCAAGAGATCGAGGTAGAAGGGGCTGAGGGAGGTGCTAGAGGAATAATCTTCAGAGTTTGTGTAGTAAGTCAGTTTCTATCAAAAAGTCTACGAGAGAGTCAGGATTAAAGGAGGGTCCATCAGCAAGAAGGAAGATAAAGAAAGGGCCGCAGAGCGAAGACGCAGTTGGAGGTAAATTCTGCGTGCTCGTTGATAAAGTGGACAGTCCAACAGAATATGTCGAACAGACACTGGAACCTGACAATGCTCACAGAGAGGGGCAGGAGCCTCTCCATGAGATACCCGTGTAAGACGAGTGTGGCCAATGCGAAGACGGGAGAGTGTAGTCTCCCACCCTCGACATTGGTGACAAGAAGAAGGCCAGAAACCTATACTCGGTTTAATAGAATGAAGTTTGTTATTTAGCAGGTCAGACCAGCTTTGTTGCCAACGAGTGCGAAGGTGGGTAGCAATGACTGCAAAATAGTCCGTGAAAGGAACACCTCTATATGAAACTGGAAGGTCATGTACTTCTGACCGCGCAGCAGTGTCTGCCTGTTCATTGCCCTGTACGTCAACATGACCAGGGACCCAACAAAAATAATATCTTTGTGCTTGCTAGAGATAAGGCGTAACCAATGTTGGATACGAAGAACTAGGGGGTGAGGTGTATCAATTTTATGGATAGCCTGTAAAGCACTAAGGGAGTCTGAAACGACCACAAATGGTGATACAGGCATAGATGCAATACGGCTAAGTGCCACAAGAATGGCATACAATTCAGCCGTAAATATGCTAGCCGAGGGTAATAGATGCCCTCGCACGATGCTGTCCGGAAACACTGCCGCGAATCCGACGCCATCAGATGACTTTGAACCATCGGTGTACTCTGCGATGGCATGGGAATGAGAACGGAAGTGGTCTAGAAAAAAAGAGGAAGAAGCCGACATAGGTAGGCGGGCTTTCGCGCAATGTAGAGGAATAGAACAGACACGAACAGCAGGAACTTCCCAAGGGGGTAGGGGAAAGGGAGATGTGACATGAACATATAGAGGTGGTAGCTGAAGGGAAGACAGGAGTGAATGTAGACGAAGAGAAAAGGGACGAAGTAAGCAGGGGCGACGAACAAATAAAGAGCGTCTACTAACATCTGTAACAATCCTATACATGGAAGGATTGCAGAGGTCATGAGAGTGAACATAATAGCAAATGCAATATGCATCACGACGATCGGACAAGGATGGAATGTTTGCTTCTACATAGAGACTCTCAACCGGGAAAGAACGAAATGCACCAAGGCATAAGCGTAATCCCTGGTGATGGATGGGATTAAGGATGGAAAGAGTGGCAGGGGAAGCCGCCGAATATATCCGGTCACCATAATCGAGTTTTGATAAAATTAGGGCTGAATATAGACGAAGGAGTTATACGATCAGCTCCCCATGAAAGATGTGCGAGGGTTTTAAGGAGGTTCAGCCGGCTGTGACAAGTTGCCTTAAGAGAGATAATATAAGGTTTCCAGGACAATCTACGGTCAAACAGGAGGCCGAGAAACCTGACTATTACGTTCTGGAATATGTGAGCCGTATAGGTACAATGGATGATCAAAGACCACTGAACGTCTAGTAAACGTAATTTTGATGAGTTTTGCCACTAGAAAATTTAAACCCGTGAGTGGTGGCCCAATCAGAAACCCGGTTGATGGCATGCTGGAGGGAAACTGCAATGAGGTGACAGTCAGCACCTGCACAAGCTATAACAAAGTCATCCACATAGAGCGATGACCAAATATTGGATGGGAGAACAGATGCCAGATTATTTATAGCAAGGAGAAAGAGTGTTGTGCTCAGAACACAACCCTGGGGGTCACCTTCAGCTTGGACAATTTCCGGGGAAAGCTCATTACTAACACGGACACGGAAATGTCTGTCAGTTAAGAAGGCCTTAAGGAAGAATGGTAGGTTGCCTCGGAGGCCTAAGGAGTGGGCCTGGGCCAAAATATTATATCTCCAAGTTGTGTCATAAGCCTTCTCAAGGTCGAAAAAGATGGTGATAACCGAGTGGTTATTAGCAAAGGCATTACGATATACAAGCGCAGTAAGGGGTCAAAGGCAGAACGGTCTTTACGAAAGCCATATTGACTAGGGGAGAGACTACTGTGCATCTCTAAATACCACATCAAACGTCTATTAACTAGACGTTCCATCACTTTGCAAACTGCACTGGTAAGAGCGATGGGACGGTAGTGGGAGGTATCACGTCCCATAGTACCCGGTTTGCGAAAAGGAGAACAATAGCAGACTTCCACAGCTGGGAAGAACTCCTTGGACTATATAAGATTAAAGAGTCGTAAGAGGACAGTAAGACAGACTGATGTAAATGCTGTAGCATACGTATATGTATGCCGTCTGGCCCAGCTGCCAATGATCGGCAAGCAGAGAGTGTTGCCACCAGTTCTTGAAGGGTAAAAGACACATTATAAGATTCTTCTCTAAAAGAAGGAAAATCTAAGGGCCTTAACTCGCTGGCAGACTTAGAAGAAAGGAACGAGGGCATAGATGGAGCCCCTGAAATGCGGCCCAGATGATTACCAATTTAAGTGGAAAGCGGCAAAGGGTGTGCTATATTGATACAGGCAACCTGAAGAACAGGAGCCGGGTCAGGGAGAATTTACCACTTAATTTCCGCACTTTCTTCCAGACTGCACTCATCGAGGAAGCCGAAGTGACAGTAGAAACGTAATCTCGCCAGCAAGTGCGTTTAGTGTCACGTATGATGTAGCGATGTGATGGAGGAAACTGTGGACATGTGGACAAGAATGATTTGGTGGTATTGACAGATCCTATGTTGGAGGATCTTAGGCAGTTGATTGACAGTCCACCTTCCGTGGGCGAGGAGTATGAGCTGCGGAATAACGTGGAAGTTACGGCAAGTCTGGGTGAAGTGCTGAATGAGGATGTGAGTAAGGGTGGTTGTGGTGAGTGGTGATGAGGTGAGAGTGTGCGTGGTTGAGGCGGAGGTTCATAAGGAGGATAATGTAGTTAGTGCAGTGTCGGAAGAGATCATGGAGGTGGCGGGGGAATCCCGCAAGAGATCCAGCGGCTCGGTGGAAGATGATGTGTTGACGCCGGGTCAGAGGACAGGGAAGAAAGTGTTAGCAGAAAGGGTTCGAGATAAGAGGGGGGGGGTAAAGGATATGAGTGTAGACAATGAGGAGAGTCCAGGGGGTACGTAGTCAAAGCAGGTGTATCACGAATAATGAAGCATCGGGGGAACCACCTTTAAAGAATTTAAGTGTTTAAGTATGAATGTTAATGGCCTCCGAGCTGAGATCAAGAGGTTGTGGGTTGAGAGTACTTTGAGGAGAGAGGGCATTGATGTTTGTTTTCTCCAAGAACACAATTTTAGGAGTGGAAGAAATTTGAGGTTAAAGGGTTTTAATTTATACACGGAAATTCAAAACTTTTCAAGGGAAGGGTTTTGGTGGGTATGGGAATCCTGCCCTTTTCTTTTGAGGTCATGGGAAGAGGTGGGGGGGGGGTTATTGTAAGGGTAGATGGGGTTTGGGGTGACATTCCGGTTTGTTTTCTAGGTGTGTATATGCCAGCAGTTAATGTGCCTAGTATTAAAAGGGATTTCGTGAGGGATTATTTAGTTTATGCTTTAAGGGGTCTTCCAGCGGTGACGGTGTTAACAGGAGACTGGAATTGTGTTATTAGGAGGAATGACGTAGAACCGAGGGGTGCAGGTTGTGTGTTAGGGGTTTTGAGAGACTTGTTGGGGGCGGCAAGGGTTAGAGATGTAGTAGACAGTAGACAGGTTTTGGTAGAACATATATTTATTAGGAAAGGATATGCAGCACGGTTGGATCAGGTGTACGTGTCTTCAAGTATAAATGTGGAAGAGGTGCGTAACATAGATGTTGGGTTTTCAGATCACAGGGGTGTGGTGGCTGTCTTGGGGTGGGTGGGTGTCGTTAAATATTACTCGGATTTGTGGAGGTTGAAGGTTAGTTTGTTGCAATGAGGGGGGGATCGTGAGGGTTTCGCGGTATGGTGGGAGGGGTTCTGGGGTTGGGGTAGGGGCATTTGTGACATTGGGAAGTGGTGGAATTTGATGGCAAAAGAGGCGGTGAGAGGTTATTATAGGCATGAGGGGGTCGAGGAGGCTGGGTATAGGTATGGGTTACAGAGATATTTGGAAGGGAGGTTAAGGAATTGTTACAGCGGAGGGGAAGGAGGGTGTCATCAACAGGAAATAGTGTATCTTAAAGGTAGACTAAAAGATATTCAGAATGATGGGGAGATAGGACCTTGGGAACTGTTTTGAGGAGGTTTAGGACACGTAGAACAGGCAAGACGATCATGTTGTTGAAGGTAGAGGAGGAGATTGGGGGTTATCATAAAGGTCAGGTGTTAAGAACGACGGAAGCGATGTGTGCTTATGCAAGGTACTGGTTTCAGAATAAGTTTGTGGGTAGAGCGAGGGATGAGGTTTGTAAGGGGATTGTGTTAGAGGGCATTCAGGAGAGATTAGGGGAGGAGGATAGGAAGGGGTTAGGTGGGAGGATTACGATTGATGAGGTATGGCAAGCAGTGCAAGGTTTACGTATGGGGAAGGCACCTGGGGTGGATGGGTTACCTGGGGATTTCTATGTATGTCATTGGGATGTTTTGAAGGATGTCTTAGTAAAGGTGCTGAATCAAATGAAGGATAGAGGTATAATGGATGAGGTGCAGAGAACTGGGGTGGTGGTGTTAGTACTTAAAGGCAAGGACAGTGATGTTTTGAGAGGGTATAGGTCTATAACTTTGTTATGCTCTGATTACAAGATTTTTGCCAAGATACTAGTGAATCAAATGAAAAGGGTGTTGGAAAAGGTTTTAGAGGAAGGTTTTAGAGGAAGGATGGGGCATAGGAGAATTAAGACTTTCGTGGAACAGAAGGAAGGAGGAGGGGTTCTTGGGTTAGATTGGGAAACTGCGTATGCTAGTGTAGATAGGGACATGTTATATGAGATTTTAGGGAGGCAGGGGTTTGGCGAGGAAATTGTTAGGTGGGTTAAAACTTTGTACGATGGTGCCTTAGCGAGGGTACAGGTTAATGGTAGGTTAGGGTTCAGGTGAGGTTCGAGGGGGTCTGCAGCAGGGTTGTCCCCTGTCTCAGATCCTTTTGGTGTCTGCAGGACCCCTTTATAGGTTGGTTCGTGAGGGGTATGGGTTGGGGATGAAAAGGGGTTGTGAGTCGGGCATAGTGGGCTATTTTGATGACACAACAATTATGGTGGGAGTAGTGAGGGTTTAGGAAATGTTAATAAGATTATTGAGGTGTTTGGAGGGCTACTGGGTTGGGCATCAATAAGCGAAATCGAAGTTGTTGGAGGTAGTTCGTGGGTGGGTGGTTGGCAAGGGAATTAAATTGGAGTTAGTAGTGAACAAGCGCTGGTAGGTTAGGCGGTTTCAGTCCTGGTGAGGTAACGTTGTTGCAAAAGCAGTGGTAGTGAATGTTCTAATTTATAGAAAATTTGTGGTTTGTGGCGACTGTTTATCCTCTACGGGAAGTGTACATAGGAGGTTGATGGTAGGGTTTATAAATGCATTTGGAGCTATGGAGGCACTGGTAGGCACGTGAAGTTGTGATAGCGGGGTGAAGGTGGGGGTATGGGGTTGATACCTTTGGGAAAAGGCTTCAAAGTATATATGTAAAACAGGAATTCATAGTTGGGTGATGGGGGCAGGAGAGTGGGGAGGGTAATGGCGAGGTACGAAGGTGGTGGAAGGGTAAAGATTTATTGCATTGTGAGGATATATTGAGATATCTTTCAGTTGTCAAGAAGCCAGGTAGGGTGAAGGTGAGTAGGTTGGATAGGGTGGGGGGAGAGAGAGACAGTGCAGGGATCAGGTGTTTATCCAATGTATATTGAATTGTGTGTACTGGATGAAGCTGTGTTACCACCAGGGTGCTAAATGGGGTATAGGTTTTTAATGGGTATTTTGCCATCAAGGAAAACAATTGTGAGAATGGGCATTATAAAGGGGGTTGTGCCTGAAATGCGGGGACTTGAAACTGCGTATTACGTCATTTATTTTGTAGGAGTTCGGGGTGAGGGATGGTTTAGAGGGTTTGAACAAGGTGGGGAGGGGGTTTGTCAACCCCTTAGGGCGTTAAGTATGGATGTTGAGGCGTGTCTTGAGGATGTTAGCGGACGGTGGCATATTTCGTGGTGGGTACATTTACATCTCGTGGAGCATGAGAGAGAGCAGGAGCTGTCCGCATTAGAGCTTTGGCGGCTGGATTCTATAGGATGAATGTCGTAATCAAGAGGTATATGCAGGAAGGTGGTGTAAGGCGTTTTCCTTGGGTTATCGGAACCTTACTGTTGCGTTATTGTTGGGGGGGGTGAGGGCTAACATGAGTGTGTGTGTGGGTATGGTTTTATAAGGGTAGCTAAGTGTCAGTAAATGAGGATGGTTTGTTGTTGATCTTCAGGTTTGGGTAGCTCTCTTATGTTTAAAAAAACAAAAAATTTAGGTTTTGGAAGCTGGGAGGAGCGTTGGGAAGGTAGTTAGTGAGGTTAGAGCAGAAGGGGTAGTTGGGGAAGGGTGGGTGTTGAGGGCATCAGGGGAAGCTTGCCTGTTTTTCTTACCGTGCGTCAACAACTCTATTAGGTGGGTGAGTCGCAGTAAACCTTTGTTTATATATATAAAAAAAAAAATAGAAATCTATCAGAGATGCCGCCTGTGTGGGTGAATCTGTATGTTGGTGTATAATGGACTCTTTAGTCAGTACACAGGTGTGTTAGAATGTATGTTGGTGTGTGTGTGTGTGGGTGGGTACATATTATTCCTTTGTGTTAGATATATAAAACAACCACAGGTGTTTCTCCGTGTATGTTTTGTCTGTGTTATACACAAGGGATGTCATATGGTTTCAAGGTTGACATGGTGGTGTAAACCTTGAAACATGGGTATGGGGAGGTTTAATTGATGTGCTCCCGGTTCTCGAGCACTGCTGTAGTTTACAGCAGAATTTTAGTAAGGGTAAAGACTTTTGGAGATTCAGATAATTTATCTTATGTGAATGTTGAATGTAATATACTGATGTCTTATATTTTTGTGGCAGTATTTGATTAATATTTGTAACGGGGTGAGGGTGATGGGAATTGTTCGAGGTGCAGTTAGGTCAAGGCAGAAAATTTTGTATTGTGTATAGTCTTGATGATGTTTTGCAGTTGTCTTCAGATATGTTCTTTAAGGATTTTGATTAGGTACACCTAGTTTTAAGGTTGTAAGAAGAGGTTTGTGAATGGTATTATGCCTATTTCGACTGTATTGATATGGTGTTTAAAAACAACAAAAAAAATAAGGGAATTTAAAGTGTATAGGGTAGTGGTGTACTGGTGTAACTATTAGTTGTAACGATGCTGACAGTCTTTCGTACTGATAGGGTTTCAAACTTTGCAGAGTCAGCTAATTGTTCTTATGTGATTGTGAATTTAATATATTGAAGTATTATTTTATTTTGGCAGTTGTGTTGAATAATATTTGTAACATGTGTGCAGGGTGATGGAATTGTTGGAGTGTGTTTAGGTCAAAGGCAGAACGTTTTGTTATAGTCTTACTGCAGTGTTGCAGTTGTATTCAGATATGTTCTGGAAAAGGGGGAAGGTTTTGGACAAGTCAACCTAGTATCAAGGAAATAAGGTGATTTTGTGCCTTGTATTATCCATTTAGTTTGTATTTAAGGTTTAATAAAAAAAAAATGTTGGACAAAGGGGGAAGGAAGGTAATGCATGTTAATGTGTTTTCATGATAACTTTCTGATATGGGTAATTCATGGCATATGTACGTTGACGGGTAAAGTTTCAATCCCATGTTCAGGGTGATCAGAAATAAAAGTGCAGAAGGGGGGATAAAATATATTTAGTACTCACCTATTTGTGGTTGCAGGGGTCGATTCATAGCTCTTGGCCCCGCCTCTTCATTATTCTACTAGGTCCTCTCTCTCCCTGCTCCATGAGCTTTATCAAACCTCGTCTTAAAACTATGTATGGTTCCTGCCTCCACTACGTCACTTTTTTAGGCTATTCCACTTCCTGTCAACTATATGACTGAAAAATACTTCCTAACATCCTTTTGACTCATAGGAGTCTTCAACC
>WNWK01026176.1:0-27693 GCA_009830355.1 Cherax destructor
CAACCAGTCGTCACACATACCAGTAGAGTGGTTCCCACGCCCCTCTGTAATAAAATATAATTTGCTGTTACCGGGGTTGCTTCCCTTTGATGTAGTTCCACTTGTTTGACACATTTTATTTCTTCCCATCCTCGTCTCTCTCTCTCTCTCTCTCTCTCTCTCTCTCTCTCTCTCTCTCTCTCTCTTCTCTCTTCCTCCCTCCTCCTCTCCCTCCTTTACAAATTGTACTATAATTTCCCCTGTTATTTCCTTATTCAAAAAATGCATTTAGGAAAATACTTATATTGAAAATATTTACATGTACTATTTATCAATAACATGGGAACATTATAATGGAGGTAAATACCCTCACAAATTCGTCCACCAACCTTTGCAACTTCTCTAGTACACAAAAACACCGTGTCATCGGTAAAGATCAACTGTGACAACTTCACTTCGTATTAGTCATTATCTTTCAATCCCATACTTGTCTCCAGCATCCACCTCTTCATCCCATCTATAAATATATTAAACCAACATGGTAACGCATCCATGTCAAGACCTTCTTCAACTGGAAAATAATCTCCCTCTCTCCTACAAACCCTAACCTGAGCCTCACTATTCGGTAACCTACCTCCCTCAAGGAAGGTTCCTTGATGCTGGTGAGGGGCTCTTGATCAGGAATTGGATCTGTGCTCCAGTTTCCTGAATTAAATCTGAATACCTTCCAATCCCCCACAGGCACTGTTATAATCCTACGGGTTAAGCGCTTCCCTTGATTATAATAAGAACCTACCACCCATTCCATACACTGCAACATCTGCCATATTGCTTCCCTATCCACCCTATTATATCCTTTCCTAAATCCATAAATGCAACGAAAACTTCCTTACCTTATATAAATACTATTTCTTTATGCTCAATGAAACACTTAGTCTACACATCCTCTACCCTTCCTAAAGCCTCCTTAAATATCTGCGATCTTGCTCTCCGTGTTACTCTTAATTCTTTAATAATAACTCAACCATAAACCTTACCAGGTATACTCAACAGGCTTATTCCCATTTACCTTTATTTACCTTCAACAAAAAATATATATATATATATATATATATATATATATATATATATATATATATATATATATATATATATATATATATATATATAATTACAAACTGCGGCAGACCAGGATTGACCCCACGAACATTGTCGCCCCACCATCTGAGGAGGCTGAAATTAATCCTTTGAGATACATCTGCCACAGTGTCCTGCAACATGAAACAAGTCTAGTGCGCTAGGCTCATGTTGTTTAGGATCGATGGTCAGATGTAGGGCGACATGTACAAATGTTTGGCCTCTTGAGGCGGACAATCGTTGGTGGGTCGAATCCTGGCTGCAGTTTGGTAAATGATTCAAAACCCCTGTTTCGTGGTTTCATTGTCTCTCTCTCTCTCTCTCTCTCTCTCTCTCTCTTTTATATATATATATATATATATATATATATATATATATATATATATATTCAAGTGGGTACCAAATAAGATATAAATACCAGTAATTACATTACCAAGCAGAAGAGGCCCATTCTTTTTGTCTTGTCTCAACCTCCCCTGTCTCTCACCCCTCTGTTCACACCCCTCCCTTGCTAATAACTGTAACTAAAAATAATGTGCGTAGTTAACGGGAAAACTACATATATTTTATATAATAGGGCTTTCAAAACTCTGATGAGGCTAAAAGATCAACTTGGAGTGTTTGAGAGCAATTTTCACCTGACGTGTGAGTTAAATTACCAGGGGCTGCAGAAACGTATAGTAGGAGAAGCATTACTGTGCCAAAGAAGAACCATTAGATACACAAATATTCTAGTGAAGGTGCAACCAACGGTGACTTCCAGTGTCTGTGCTGTAAAGTCAATATTTTAGAGGTTTGGTTATGTGTTTTCTCATTGTCACTTTTTCTCTCTCTCCCTCTGTTCCCCTCCCTCTCTCTCTCTGTTCTCCCTCTCTCTCCCCCTCTCTCTCTCTCTCTCTATTTGCATAAGGGTTTTACAGGGTTAGATTAAGAGTTCCTACTTTTAATTCCATCCTAACAGCCGTTACCTACCTGAGCTCATTTGAGTCTTTTTCACTGTTATGAAACATACAAATGGGGAATAGGATGAAATTAGAGCCATGTTTGGGCCAGCGATTTCATTTTGTCAACTGACTTTGTCGTAGATGAATGGTTCTGAGAACCGACAAGTTGATAAATTAGACACATATGCAACACTTGGGTATCTCTATTGAGAAACGTTTCGCCACACAGTGGCTTCATAAGTCCAATACAAAGTAGAAAGTTGTAAGGAGGAGTTTGAGGTAATCAGTCCCTCGGCCTGGGTCGATGTGTTCAGTCCATCATTCTTGTAGTAAGGCATAGGGCAATAGAAGTTGCTTATATACTGTAGACAGGTGAGGCAAACAGGAGGAGGCGGGGTCATAGTGGTACCATCCACTAGTCGAAGTAAGTCTTCGTCCAAGGTTGGACAAGTGTTGAAGAATCTTGATACAAACAGATTCAAAACACTTGTCAACTTTGCCCTATCTGTACTTACACAAGATTGATGGACTGAACACATGGACTCCAGGCCGAGGGACTGATTACCTCAAACCCTCCTCTCTTACACCTTTCTGCTTTGTATTGACTGATAGCCACTGTGTGGAAACGTTTCCTAAATAAAGGTTCCCAATGTTGCATAAGTGCCTCAATCTTCATCCCTCTGGTGTTGGAGACTCTGCTGTTCTTTATTCTGACAAGAATTCATAGATGAGACAGGGGGCAGTTAGTCCAAGAAAGTGCAGCAACTCAAGGTGTGAGCGCACTTGTACCTGCACAGAGTCTTGCAGCCTCACTGTCTAGCAGATATAAGATCTGACTTAGTGTTGTTAGCTTCTTGGGGCCTTAATTGCAAAAATTTACTATGTGGTTTCAATAGTCAGTTTGAATCATATTTCATCCTTTGGTTATCGCTTCATCCCTAAGATCCCAAAACACTCCCATTCATTCTTACCACTGCTCCAGTATTACAATCAAGTGCCTAGAGACTATTATCATTTTGTTTTTCAGAAGCAAATGTAACTTGCTATCGTTTTCCCCAGGTTGATATAGCTGTGAGCTGGTGATGTAACTAAAAAGCAGTTTTTTTCATAAGGTTTCACAAAGTTAGGTTTAAGCTTAAATCTCTGAAACTGGCAGATGTTGCTTATATTTAAAATCAGGATAAGACTTGTGCTCTCAGTTATCATCAAATGACTTAATGTTAGCTATGCCTTACTAATATACTCTAATTTTAATTTTCATATACAAACTGAGATGGAAAATACTTACAGATGTAATGTATTTGGATTTCAGAAAATCCATCGACAGTTTTACCCCATCAAGATTGATGACCAAAATAAACGAATGATAAAGGATACAAACTTCATGCCTGGATAAATGACTGATTGACAGAAAGAAACAGTGAGTGATTCTCACGGATTTTTGCCGCCCAGCTCTCGGCGCGCAGGTTGTCTGGTGCTGGCCTCCGGTGGTGACAACAGCGTCTTGGATATTTTCACTACAGACATGGCGCGATGTTCAGACGGAGGATAAACACTGTATGTGTTGAGTTGGTAAAAGGGGCTGTGTACCCTTCGACTGCAGCTGTTATCTTGCCCACCGTTCTACGAGACACTTATGGATTAGATAATGAAGAAATATATGGGTTTGCGCTTAAGGGGAGTACAAGAATCTTCGTGAAGCTGTCGTCCACTGGAGTTTATGAGAGGTTGGTGGAGAAATATGAGGAAGTATGCATGCCTATCAATGCTACCTGGAAGTGAAACTCAAAGATGTTTCTAAGCACTATACATATGTCAAAGTTCGAATTTACCGTTTGAAGCAGATGAGCAAGACATCAGCATGTTTTCAGGACTATGGCGTCATCCACTATGCAATGATGGAACGATGGACTGACGGAATCTATGAGGGAATCCCGGAGGGTTCCTTCACCCTCACAATGACCCTGAGGCGGGCTATACCATCTTTTGTGGTCCTGGAAGAGTTTAGAACTCAAGTTTATGTGACCTACGCAGGTCAAAGACGGACATGCAGACTATGTGGTTCTTATGGACATATTGCTGCAGAGTGTGACAGGAGGCAGGGACAGCAATATAGTACAAGGAATGTGGTAGAGGTTAAGGATGTGGAGCCTACTGTACGGGTTGAGGAAGAGGTAGTGGCGCCCGAAGGCACATGGAGTGAGATTGTGAAAAACCCGGAGGAGATATGTCGTACTTTGCCAACTGTGTTGCAGGACACAGCGGTGGTGGAGACAGAAGTACAGAGGAGTGATGTAGATTTGGAAATTGATGCCGCTTTACCGGAGATATTGCGGGGATTTTTTGATACTGACCAGGATGGAGGGGTTTTGGAAGCCAGTGAGGCTGTGGTGAAGTTAATGAGGGTGGGTGTTGGGTGACGGGGCTGGATCAAGCTGTTTGGATAGGCAGGAGGTGCAGGTAACAGTGCATAGGGAGGATAGTAGGTCGAACATGGATATTAGTACTGAATCGCGGAAGTGATCCATGGCAGTGTCAGATGAAGATGTCCTGCCGCCTGGCCAAAAGTCAGGAAAGAAGATATGGGTGGAGGCACCACAACAAGGACTAGGGGGGTGCAGGGGGTAGAAAAGGACAAGGGTGTGCAGGGCAACAGTAAGTATGAAGCAGAAAGTGTGTAAGTCAAAAGGAAAGCCACCTCTATCTTATTCAAGTGTATCTTGTTTAACGTGAATGGTCTGAAGGCCGAGGTTAGGAGGAAATGGGTTGAAGTGACTTTGCGATGGTATGCGGTGGACATAGGCTTCTTACAGGAGCACAATTTCAGGTATGGTAGAGATTTATTGTTGCAAGGGTATAAAGTGTATGCGGGTAGCTCGGGAAGCTTCAAGGGAGGGGTTGCGGTAGTAGTGAGGGAGTCCAGTCCCTTTCAGTTGTTGACTTGGGAGGAGGGAGGGGAGGGGAGGATCGTTAGAGTTCATGGGGTATGGGGGGGTGAGAGTTACTTTCATGGGCGTATATATGCCAGCTGTAAGAAATACACAGATTAAGGAGGATTTTGTGAGGGATCATTTAGTTTATTTCATGGGAAGTTTAGCTGAGGTTACGATAATTGGGGGCAACTGAAACTGTGTAATTAGGAAGAAGGATGTCGAACCCCGTGAAGCTAGGTGTGTCTTAAGTATTTTGAGGGGTGTGTTGGGGAGTGCAGGGATGGTTGATATGGTGGGGGTGGGTGAGGTGTGGATCATACCTTTGTCCAGCGGGGATACGCTGCACGCTTGGACAGAGTTTATGTGTCAGGGGTGGTAACGGTGGGGGAGATTAGGTATGTAGACATGGGCTTTTCGGATCATAGGGGTGTATTGGTGGAGGTAGAATGGGAGGGAATGGTGAAATGGTACCCCGGTTATTGGAAACTCAATGTGAAGCTTTTGGGGGGTGAGGAGGGAAGGGATGCTTTTGAAGAATGGTGGGAGAAAGTATGGGACAAAGGGAAGCTGGAGAAAGATGTAATTAAATGGTGGGAGCAATGTGCAAAACCGGGCATTAGGGACTTCTATAAGGCAAGGGGAAGAGAGGAAAAGCAATGGAAATATGGTTTACAGAAGTATTTGGAGGGGCAGCTTGAGCATTGTTATGAGAGAGGAAGGAGCACACAGGTGGAAGAGGTGGGAGTTATAAAGGGGCAGTTGCGAGAGATACAAAACAAGCAGTTCAATTAGATACGTTTGCGTGGGGGTATGGACGATGTTTTGTGGGGCGACAAGCCTTCGACAACTGTTTTGCGGTCATTTCGGCAGAGAAGGAAGTGTATGATGGTGATGGGGCTGGAGATAGATAAGGACGTGGAAGGGTATGTCCGGGGACAGAAGATGAAATCGACAGAGGCTATGAGTCTATTTTTCTCAGAGGTTTAAACAATACTTGTAAAAGGGTGTGGGTGGAGGAGGGGAGAAGGGAATCATTGTAGAAGGTATACAACAGGTGTTGGGAGACGAAGATAGGACCGGCATGGAAGGGGGTATAAGTGAAGAAGAGGTGTGGATGGCTGTGAAAAGGCATGAGTTTGAGGAAAGCGCTGGGTCTGGATGGGATACCGAACGACTTTTATATGGAGAATTGGGGTGTAATAAGAGAGTGTTTGGTACTATTAATGAATTGTATGAAAGAGACTGGGTGTTTGGGGACAACTCAACGCATGGTGGTTATAGTATTAGTTAAAAAGAGGGAGGCAGGAGAAACAATTAGTGATTATAGGGGCTTGTCCATGATGTGCGCTGACTATAAAAATATTTACTAAGGTGCTAGGGAATAGGATGAAAAGGGTTTTAGAGAGGGTGATCGAGGCTGGGCAATATGGTATACCTGGACGGAGTATGAATCAGGGGCATGCAAGGATACGGGACTTCATTGAAAATAGTATGGGGGTGGAGTTCTGGCTTTAGATTGGAAGGCTGCGTATGATAGTGTTGATAGAGATATGTTGTGGATGATAATGAGAAAGCAAGGTTTTGGTGATGAGATAGTTGAATGGGCAAAGTTGTTGTATAAAGATGTGAGTGTGAGGGTGCAAGTCAATGGTTTGGTGGGTAGGGAAGTGCGAATGGAGAAGGGTTTGAGGCAGGGGTGCCCCTTGTCGCAGATCCTTTTTGCGTGCTTGCAGAACCCTCTGTACAGCCTGATTGAGGTGGGAGTAGGGAAGGGAAAAGAGGTTCTGAGGCGTGAGTCTGGCATTGTGGGATATGTGGACGACACAACTGTGTTGGTCGGGGGTGAGGAGGGTCTAAGAAACGTGGGCTGGATTCTTGAGATTTTTGGCAGGGCAACGGGTTTAGTCATTAATACTGCTAAGTCTAAGTTGTTGGAGGTGGGTTCATGGGTGGGGGGTGGCATGGGGAAGAGGTTTGGATAGACTGTAGTAGGGAGGGTAAAGATCTGTGGTGTTATTTATATGGAATATGTCTGTGAGGCTCGGAGAGTGAATGCTGAAGAGGTTGTGGGGGGGATTTAAGGAGGATGGGAGGGTGGAGGATGGGGGAGTTAACCTTACAGCAAAGGGTGGTAATGGTTAATGCATTAGTGTATAGTAAGTTATGGTATGTGGTGGTGGTTTTTCCTGTGTTCAGTGGGGATGTGATAGAATTGGAAAGAAAGGTTTTGAGATTTGTGTGGGGTTTTGGAAAGCATTGGTTAAATAAGGAGGTTGTTATGACAAGGCAGGGATTAGGGGTCTGGGGCTCATAAACGTTAGGAAAGGGGGGGACCGGGGAAGAAGGGTGGAAAGGGTTATGAATGAATTGACACGGTGGTGGAGGGGGAAGGATTTGTTGAAGTGTGGTGATATGTTGAGAAGTATTTTGGCAGTGAGAGACTCTTGGAGTGTTACAGCAAGGGCAATGGGGAGGGTTGAAGAGGGTGCTGATGTGGTGGTAGGGGAGGCAGTGTTCCCAGTATATATCTGGAGGGGAATATGGGGTGGGTTGCGACGTTTGCGGCTGAAGATGAGGGTGAGAGAGGTGGTATATAGGTTTTTGCATGGGGCAGTAGCATCAAGGGCAGTGCTATATAAAATGGGGTTGGCAGTGACGCCATTTTGTGATAGGTGTGTTGAGGAGGATACTGCATACCATGCTGTATATTTTTGAGAAAGCTTGGGGAGACTTAGGGAATGGTTGGGAGGGGTGATCCGTTTGATGGGGGGGGGGGAAGGAATAAATGCTTTGAGGGTGCTGAGTTTAGATATTGGTGGGGTGCATGAGGATGTAAGGAGAGCTCTCATGTATGTGGCAGTTGATTACGTGTATGTTTCATGGATTTTGCAGGGGGAACAGTGGGGAGTTCGATTAAAGGCTATGGCGGCTTCGATGTATAGAACAAAATGCAGGAACAGGGTTTTGTATGGTGATGGGTGGGATAGGTTTTTTCCAGACAGTTACAGAAGTATGACAGTGGGAAGACTTTTAGAAGTGGGAGGAGTGGGAGGGAGAGGAGGGTGAAGCTGAAAGTGACTGGACTCTGGGGGGGTTTGGGTGTGTGTGAGGAGTACGTGCTTTCTTATATGGATAGAGAATGGAAGGTTATGTGTGGGGGTTGTGATGGAGAACTTACTTGGATGCCCTGGTTTTTTGGGGTGCCGAGGATTTACCTTTTGAATTTGAAAGTATATGGTTTGAATGTGTATGTTACTGATCAAGGACTTCTGATGGGGGGGGGGGCTTAATGGGAGTTTTTGGGAAATATAGAGGTGGCTTTCCTATGTTTGTGTAATAACTGTAGAAGGTAAAAATGTCATGTTGGTCAAGACAGTGGAAGGTTAGATCATGTTATATATGTATGACAGTTTTTATATAGGATGATGTTATATTATTTGTTTTAGTCACGTGATAAAAGTGACTTGGTGGTTCACTTATAACATGTAATGTACGGTGTCGAGTTTAGACATGTACTTTGTTGTAGACATGGAGAGAAATTATGACCTGTTATGTAATAATGTTCTAAGGTTGTTTGAATATTCAAAGTTAAGGGGGGAGACAGGGGGGGGGTAACAGTAGGGCCTGAAACTTATTTGAGGTGTTTATTTATAAGTGCAGGATAAATAAGATGAACTTTTTAGTAACATTTAAAGTATTTGTCTTTCTGTTTTGGTATGGAGAGACAGGAGGACTGGAGTAATCCTGGCACGTTTGGTGTCCTATGTGTTATATTTTGTTACTACACATGTGTGTTGGTATGTATAGGTATGGAAAAATATAAAAGCTGTACAATATGTAGGGTGCTTTGGGTGGGTTGTGGGTGGGGGATTATGAGGGTACAGTGGAATCCCTTGTGTTGTATAATCTAGGAAGTTACCCTGGTGGAGGTTTAGAGTATAATGTACTGTTTTGTATTATTGAGTGATGTTTGCATAAATATGTTTTTTTAGTTCAGGTGTAATGGAGGTGGATTGTAAAGAAATGTGTTGATTTTTATTTTGTTCAGAGGTGTGGTTCTTGGTATGTATAAAGTTAAGGTTGATACAATTGCAATTTATGTATAATGTTTTTTTTTTAATAAAATATAAAAAAAAAGATTCTCATTGGAGAGGAATCAGAGTAGTTTCCTCGTAAAGTGTGGAGTTCCTTAGAGATCAGTTCTTGGTCCAGTCCTCTTCACAATTTCCATAAATGATCTCGAAGTTGGGATAATGTCTAAGAAAGCAGAATTTGCAGATGACACCAAATTTGGGTAAAGTGTTGCTTCCTGAGGATAATGCTTGAGTATTCAAAGTGATCTGCAGTAGAATGGTTGGCCTTTTGGTCTGAGACGTGGAAGATGAGTTTCAACATAGACAAGTACATTTTTGGGTACCGCAGTCTCAAAAATTAATAAATGTTTGGCAACAAGCTAACCGAAACGAGGAAAAAACAGCAAGGCTAACAGAATGCTGGGCTTCGTAGCTACAAACTTTCATCCCAAAATCCAGAAACTATATTAATTTTCTAAACAGTACTTATTAGTCAGCATCTTGAATATGCGGTCCAGTTTTGATCTCCAAACTACGTAAAAGACGAAGATGTACTGGAGAGGGCAGAGAGCAGAGCTTCCAAACTCATACCATCACTCAGAAACAAACCTTACGAAGTAAGACTCAGAACACTCAACCTTTTCTTCTTAGGAAACGGAAACTACGAGAACAAATTAAAAAAAATGAAATACTTAATGGCTTAGCCACACTCAAATGCAAAACACTATTTGAAGTGTTGAATGAGTCCATAACTCGAAGCAATAGAATAATACTGCCAGGCAGAAGCTGTAACATGGAAGAATGCAGTTTTTTTTTGTAATCAGAATTATAGCAGAATGGAATTAACTACCCACTAATGATGTACTACCCACTAATGTTGTAAATTCGAAGACACTACAGTCATTCAAGACAGGCATTTTGCAGGTATAGGAATCAACTACATACATTTTTTTCTATTGGGAGGAGTTACCAGAACCATCATGACAATACGTTATAGGGACCAGCGAAGTATAGGGTATGGTGAGGGAGGATAGGAGCTAGATGTTGTCTGGGACACTCGCTCTCCCACCCAACCATTCATTAAAAAGCCTCACTATACTTACTCTAAAACATGCAAAGACTGTCATGTACATACAAAAGATGGGCACTCTAAAGTCAACGGATTACCAATGTGTATACAGCAGGTGCATCAGAACGATCAGTTGATAGCGAGGCAACGATGCCAGCAACATTAGTAATGGTAGAAGTAAAGGGTTGTGATAGTCTTAGTAGGACTGGTGGTAATTAGAAGTAGAACTACCGGAACGCATAGAGCTGTAAATGGCAGTGGAGTAACACGAGATGTGAGAGACAAAACTACTAATTTAGGAGAGACAGTTGGAGCTCACGTCTTCCATCCAGTTTCATCTTTCCTGTAAATTCCATATTATTCAAAATGATATAGCAGTAGCTAGAAAGGATAAAGAATAGGGCAAGAGCCTTCTGATTATCTTTACTTGATCTATTCATAAAGATAATACACGATAATCCTTAATAGTAATTACTCTAGATATGAACAGATAGTTCATCTCAGCAGATAGCCTTGGTGAGGGATTGCAAATTATCTGGTGTGTTTCCCTTGTACTCTCTGTCTGTTTCTTTCTTTCTCTCATTCTCTGTCTATCTGCCTGTCTGTCTCTGTCTGTCTCAGTGAGTCTAGTGCAACAGACTGGTCCCGGTAACATTCTCGGCTGTGCTCTCCTTGCCTCAGGGCCGTACAATAACACACTCTATTAAAGCTGCACACAAGTTGTGGGTCTTAAATTGAATGGTAACATGTGAGGTTTTGGCGACGGTAGCGACGGTTGTAACGGTGTCCGTGGTGGAAGTGGAGGTGGCAGTGATAATGATGGTAGTGGAGGTGGTTGTGGTGATGGTGGTTGCGTAGGTGGTAGAGATAACGATGGTTGTGATGGCAGTAAAGATTCGGGCTTTAAAGCTGTGGTAGATGGAGTCGTGCATCACATCCGGTGATGGAAAAATCACTGGAGGTGATGTAGCTGGAAAGGTGGTGCTATTCGTGGTGATAGCACGCAGGTAACAATAGTCGTAACCTAATGAAAAATACTGTTGAGAAAAATAGACATAGGGAGGAAGAAACCCACTCAAAATGCTTAAAGAAAGTACAAATATACATGGTTAAGAAAAACAGACCTCTGGATAATTTTAACAGAAGTATTGCACGAGTGTGGCATAGCAGAAATGCCTCCTAGAGTAATACCTATTATAAGGGTGCGATAAATATTCATGGTGAATATTTCAACACTGTCCTTGAAGTGTAAGTCTACTTACATATATCCCCTTGTCCTGTCTTATTTAATATATACATAGTTTCTGTAACACAGATGTAGTGACTAAATATACAGTGCAGTGCATAAATCAGTAATAATAATTATAATCAGTCAACCATCACTATTATATTAAGCTTTGCCAGATATATTGTAAAAGGAGTTAATTAACTGGGAAAAAATATTAAGACATAAATAAGGTTTAATGTTTTTGGATGCTTGCTAGTTGAGATAGTTCCAATGTATTCTCGAGTTTTTTTTATAGCTCTGTGTAGCCTAACACAAATTGTATTATCTCATTGTTCACTATCGGGTTAATGTTCAAGTGTTATAATTTATTCTAATAAATAAAATTAGCATTAACGAAACATAATAACTTCTTTTAAGTCACTGTTAAGTATTTAAGAAGAGAATGCCATGAGGAGCTCATGGAAAGTTTAAAAATGGAAAGTTTAAAAAAGGGAGATTGGGAGGCGAGTTAGTAAACAAAGATGGTGGTTCCAGACCCTCTCCTCTGTTGAGATGCTTTATTGTAATAATATGTTATTTCCGCTGCTGTAGGCTGAGTAACTATTGTTAATATATGTAGCAGTTAGGGAACCCCCTTGTTTTTGATGGGAAGAGAAATAGCAGTGTAAATAACCGCTTGAGGAACCAGTCCCAAGACGGCACATTCGCTCCAGTCCATGAAATATACTGATATGTTCCATGTGGGTTGTGTTATAATATACTTACAAATTATGTATTATTAAGAAGAGTTCTGGTGTTAAGTGTAGGAGTAAAAATGCTATTGTGAATCTATTATTATTATTATTATTATTATTATTATTATAGTATTATTATTATTATTATGTGAGCAAATTACCTTCATGAGGTTTACAGGTATTACCTGAATTATTACAGGCAAGTAATTTGAGTGAGATATGTGGGACTTAAGTCACGGTAGGTCGCAGGACTGTTACTCCTTCAATGTCCACTTCTTCACCACTCACAAAAGCTAGACCTGACATTAAATCAATAATTACAATATTAAACATTAATACCAATAACGGTAAATTATAAAATAATGTCTATTGTATATGATTAGGCTTGCTGGGTACACAAAGAAATTCGTATTACCACTTACCATTTAATTACTGGATCATAATTACTGTATGGAAACACATCCTAACGCTACCTCTCAGCTTGGATTTACGACGGCCAACGCAAAAACTACTGTACATTATGGGTAAGCATCACTTAGCTAAGGTGTGTTGCTGGAAGGATTCATTGAAGTCCTCTATTTTTCGTCCTTGTTGCCGAATTGTAAGGGCTTTCCACACTATTCTTGAATGTGCTAAAAGTGTAGAATTAGATGATTATCATGCTTCCAGCTATTTTATTTAGTTCATAGTTTTTTAGGTTCTTTTATTTTAAAGAAAAATTAAATAATTTAATCATGGCCTCCTTGCATCCCAAGAAATAAGTTGTGTGACTGAAAGTGAACTTCAAGAGCTTAAGTTTTCACAGTTGTCTCTCCATGAGAAAGTTAATTAAGAAAAGAGGCCGTTCAACACCTGATATTCAAATATCTCAGACAGGAATAAGCAACAACAAGAAGTAAATTCGTAGCTTTAATTCTGAATGGTACCAACGGAAAAGTTCGCTTTGTGGCTGTGAAGTAAAAATGCATCGTTTTGCTTCCCGTGTTTGCTGTTTGCAGGTGATGTAACGTGGACAAAAGACGGTTTTAGAAATATAAAAAATGAAAAAAAAATGAAAAAACATGAGAAGTCAAAGCGCATTGAAAATGTGATTTCACTGTCACTTTAGGAAACGTAATGGATTTCGTTTTTAAATGGATGAATCAAGCTTGAACTGTAACAATTTAGGTAAGTAAAACATATTTTTTGTTTATGATTTTATCAAGCTTATGTATAAGTTTTCTTTTTATATGCTTGTTTCGTTTAACGCAATAATAAAACAATGGCTAAAAATCTGAAGCAGCACCTCCACTAATTTTAGCTACGAGCCGCCACTGCTGTTCGCACCACAAATACCTTGCTACCTGGAGTCTACCTGGAGAGAATTCCAGGGTCAACGCCCCCGGCCCGGTCTGTGACCAGGCCTCCGGTTGGACCAGAGCCTGATCAACCAGGCTGTTACTGCTGGCCGCACGCAGTCCAACGTACGAACCACAGCCTGGCTGGTCAGGTACCGACTTTAGGTGCCTGTCCAGTGCCTGCTTGACGACAGCCAGTGGTTTGTTGGTAATCCCCCTGATGTATGCTGGTGTAAGTTACGGTGTGACTTACACCAGCAAGGAAAATGAAGACACAGTCGTGTATGATGACTGTACACACTTTTACACAAACTAAGAAGCACTGATCATAAACTGGTACAAGATAGTGGTGGGGCGACTAATCTACCTCATTTATCTTTACCTAACTCACTATATCCATTTATTTTACTAGGAACCTTTTCTCTCTATCCTTACCATACATATAGTCATAGTACTACATCTACTACTGCTAATGTTACTACTACTGCTGCTACTATTACTACTGCCACTACAACTACTACTCTACTACGACTACTACTACCACCATCACTACTAAAACTACTGCTGCTACGACAACAAAAATCACTACTACTACAACTACTAATCCAATTAGCAGGGCAGAGCAAGGACAACGTAAACACAGCAGGGTATATTTCTTTATCCATGTATTCCGTCACCAATATTTACACTATGTACAAGGTTAATGTATAGAGATATCAGAGTAATAATAGTGCAATTAAGAGCCACTCAAAATATGAGTGATCGAGTGGACAGTACATACAAACGTAAGAAAAGAGTAACTCTGCATCAGACCTACTGACATTTACCAGGCAAGTCCTCAAACTCAAACCCATTAACGAAAATAGTTGCCTAACCCATTTTCAATGCTATCCAAAGAATAAGCTTTGATAATCCTATTAACTCAAGTGCAAGTCTCACTCAAATCCAACCCCTCTCACTCATGCATTTATCCGACCTAAATTTTAAATTACTCAAGATTTTAGTTTCAGTGACCCTACTAGGCAAACTGTTCCACCCATCAACTACTCTATTTCCAAACCAATACTTTCCTATATCCTTTCTAAATTTAAATTACTTTGAAGTAACCGGCTTCCAGGTGATTGGTGGATTGAACTGGGCAATTAGCACAGCGGTGGGGCTTAAGAACTGCTATATTCTGAATTGCCAGTTCACTGGTTAAGAGAGGATATCGAATGGTTGTGTGGTGAAGGTAGAATAAAATTTAAAATACTCGGCGCACGCGACAGGAATTGAAATAGGATAGATCCACAAAGGACTACAAATGGATCTGGACAGGCTTCAGGCCTGGTCCGAGAAATAGCTACTAGAATTTAATCTCAGTAAGTGCAAAGTTATGAGGTCTGGGCATGGACAAAGAAGACCGCAGATAAAGTACAGGCTCGGGGAGGGAAAGGAAAGTAAAGGCTGCAAACCTCAACCCAAGGGAAAGGACGTTAGAGTGAGCACTGTACAGAGCATATCCCTGGAGGCGCATATCAACTGAATAAGTGCTGTAACAAACATGAGTCTGACAAACCTAAGGTTAGCTTCCAAGAACCTCCGGAAGGAGTCATTCACATTGTATACAACATGTCACAAAAACATAAGAGAGAAGGAACACTGCAGAACGCCTACTGGCTAATGCGAGCAAGTCCAATTCTCCTACCGGCTTAAACCAATGCCCTATTCCAGTCAAGTCAGGTCACATTCACTTAAGGAAGGGCACAGCATCTGAACTAGTAGCATAAGCTAGTCAGGTCCAACTCACACCCACCCACACCCACTCATGTATTTATCTAACATATTTTAAAACTACACAACGTCTTAGCTTCTAAGACGGTACTCGGAGTTTGTTCCTCTCATCCACAACTCTTATTACCAAACCAGTGCTTTCCTATATCCTTCCTGAATCTGAATTTTTCCAACTTAAAGCCATTGCAACGAATCCTGTCAAGGCTAGATATTTTTAGGACGCTATTTACATCCCCTTTATTAATTCCTGTTTTCCATTTATTCACCTCAATCATATCTCAGTGATGACCTGTACTTAGCTCTGTGAAGACGTGTCTTGTGCTCTCTGTGAATCTGGAAGATGTTCTCTCTTGAGCTCTCTAGCAGCAGCTAAAGGAGGAACTGAGGTTGCTAAGCTTGAGATACAGCGACTGACTAAGGAAAACAAGAAGATTCGTAGTAATCCTCCTGTTGAGAATCCTCAAGCCAAGAAAGGAACCTGGACAGTGGCTGGAATGCATGGGACAAAGTTAAGGATCAAGAGGACGGATGGAGAGGTAGAATCAACGAATATCCAGGAAACTGTTGTGGAAACATCGAACCGATTCTCCGTGCTACCCGATGAATGTGAGTCGACTTTGAGACATACGATGAACGACACCAAGGAAGGTAAAAACGTTGTTGTTGGGGATAGCCAGGTTAGGTATATGGATAGGGCCTTCTGTTTGAAGGATAGGAGTAGGAGACAGAGGATTTGCTTTCCTGGGGCTGGGATGGAGGATATTGTTATCCGGCTTGACAACATCATGAATGGTATTGGGATCAATCCTATTGTCTGCCTCAGTGCTGCAGGCAATGATGTAGCAAAGCATAGATGTAAGATTTAGTTAGAAGGTACAGGACAGCAATATGTGTCATTTTGCCAAGAAGGGGTGTTGGAAATGAATGGTTGTCCAGAGCAATTGGTATTAATTGTTGGCTGGACAAACACTGTAACGATAAAGCAGTACCATTAATTGACAACTGGGACCACTTCTAAGGTATAAATGACATGTATGCCAGGGATGGGGTTCACTTATCTAGTGCAGGTGTGGGTTTCTTGCTAGCTCAGTTGAGGGTGTTGTTAGGACTTTAAACTAGGATTAGTTAGGGGTATGGGTTTAGAAATGGAAAATAATGAGTATGGACAGTAACAGGTATAGTGGAAGAACAGAAATCAGCAGGAAGAAAAAGTGAAGGGGGTTTCTAAATATTTTTATACTAATAGTCAAAGTGCGAGAGATAAGATCAACGAATTATGATTAGTTGCAAGTGCGGTAATATTGATGTTTTTGCATTGAGATGTGGTTTAATATGAAAAATCGGACATGCCTGCTGAATGATACATTCAGGGTTTTAAGTGTTCCAAGTAGACAGAAGTATCAGGAAAGGGGTGGTATGGCACTCTATGTCTGTGATCATTTAAATTGTTGCATAAAAACGGGTATAAAGTCTGAAATAATACATACATTCTGTCTGGATAGAATTTTCAGAGGGTGTGAAAAATTGATTTTAGGCTTGATATACGTGATATATGCTGAATGTTTTCTAACGAATTTATATTCATTCTGTAAAATGGAGACCAGAACTGAGCTGCGTAATCTAGGTGAGGCCTTACTAATGATGTATAAAGCTGTAGTATAACCGCTGGACTTCTGTTTCTTACACTTTTGATATAAATCCCAGTAATCTATTTGCCTTATTACGTACGCTTATGCATTGCTCTCTTGGTTTAAGGTTGCAGCTTACCATAACCCCCAAATCCTTTTAGCAATCTGTATGGCTAAGTGTCTACATTATTTAACTTATAAGTGCTTGGGTTATGGACACTTCCTAACTAGAACCTTGCATTTATTTACATTGAACTGCATCTGCCACTTTTCTAACCACGAATTAAGTTTGTCTAAATCCTCCTGAAGTTCCTGACACCTACGTTTGAATAAATTATCCTACCTATCTTTGTGTCGTCCTGAATTTGCTCATATCACTAGTAATTCCTCGTCAAGGTCATTGATATATTATAAACAACAACGGGCCTAATACTGATCCCTGTGGAACGCCACTTGTTACAGATCCCCATTCGGATTTAACCCCATTTATGCACACTCTCTGCTTCCTGTTCGTGAGCCATGACTCGATCCATGACAACACTTTTCCCCAATGCCGCAGAGCTGCAACTTTCTTTAATAGTCTGTGGTGCGGTACCCTATCAAAAGCCTTACTAAAATCTAAATAAACAATATCAAATTCTTTATCGTGATCAACAGCCTCAAAAGCTTCACCGAAGAAAGTTAATAAATTAGTTAGGCAGGAACGGCCCTCGTGAATCCATGCTGAGCTATCATTAATCAAATTATTTTATCCAGATGGCTTTTATAAAATCAGCTATAATGGACTCTAGTAATTTACCTACAATTGAGGTCAGGCTTATTGGGCGTAATTTGACGGTAGTGACTTGTCCCCTGCTTTAAAAATAGGAATTACATTAGCCATCTTCCACATATCAGACACTACACCTGTTTGAAGAGATAAGTTAAAACATTAGTTAATGGTTCAGAGTTCCATTTGCATTCTTTAGAACCCTTGCAAAATGTTCATCAGGACCCGGCGATTTATTTTGTTTCAGTCGGTCTACTTGTTTCATAACCATTTCACTAGTGACTGTGATATTACATAATTTATCTTCTTCAGGGCCACTATAAAAATTAATTACTGGGAAATTATTAGTGTCTTCCTGTGTGAAAACCGAGAGAAAATAATTGTTAAAAATTGAGCAAATATCATTCTCCTTGTCAGTAAGATGCCCAGTGTTATTTTTAAGGGACCTATCTTATCTCTAACTTTTGTTCTATAAACATGGAAAAAACGTTTTGGGTTAGTTTTTGAATCCCTAGCAACTTTAATTTCATAGTCCCATTTAGCTTTTCTTATCCCCTTTTTAACGTCCCTCTTAATGTCACTATACTGATTTATAAGATGACCCTCACCTCTTTTGATGCGCCTATAAATTCCTTCTTCTGCCCTAAAAGATATTTGAGCCTATTATTCATCCATTTTGGGTCATTTCTACTTGATCTAATTTATTTATATGGGATAAATATTCTTTGGGCAGCCTGTATAGTGTTAAGAAAACTGTCATATTGATACTCTCTTCTTACCCAGTCCACAGATATAGTGTTCTCTGCCCATTGTAATCTGCAGCAAAATCTGGGACCGTTTCTGAGTTATCCCTGCTATCATGCATCCATTCAATGTTAAAGGTAATTGATTTGTGGTCGCTTGTGCCGAGTTCCTCTGTAATTTCTAAATTAATAACAAGGGTTCCCTTGTTTGCCAGAAACAAGTCAAGTAGGTTATTTCCCTTGTAGGTTCTGTCACAAACTGCTTCAAAAACAACCCTGAACTACTTTTAAAAAGTCGTTAGATTCTAAATTCCTGTCAAGAAATTCCAATCAATTTGAGTAAAGTTAAAGTCCCTAGAATTACTACATTATCGTGCCTTGTGGCCTTAACAATTTTCTCCCAAAGTAGTCTCCCTTGTTCCCTATCTAAGTTTGGAGGACGGTATATCACGCCAAAAACCCAAATTTTTTCACACCCTCTGAAAATTCTATCCAGACAGACTCTATGTATTATTTCAGACTTTATACCCGTTTTATGCAACATCATATCTGACACAGCAACATCTTGAGATCTTGATACAAACGGATTCTTCAACACTTGTCCAACCTTAGGACGAAGACCTACTTCGACTAGTGGATGGTACCACTATGACCCGCCTCCTCCTGCTACGTCTCACCTGTCTACAGTATATAAGCAACTTCTATTGCCCTATGCTGTACTTGCTTCAAGATTGATGGACTGAACACATCGACTCCAGGCCGAGGACTGATTACCTCAAACTCCTCCTCTCCTTTCAACTTTCTACTTTGTATTGGACTGATGAAGCCACTGTGTGGCGAAACGTTTCCTCAATAAAGATACCCAAGTGTTGCATATATGTCTAATTTAACAATTTAAATGATCACGAACATAGATTGCCACCCCACCCCTTCCCGATACTTCTGTCTACTTGGAACAATTTAAAACCCTGGATGTGAAATTCAGCAGGCATGTCCCGATTTTTCATATTAAACCACGTCTCAGTTATTGCAAAAACATCAATATTACCCGCACTTGCAACTAATCTCAACTCGTCCATCTTATTTCTAGCACTACGACTATTAGTGTAATATTCATTTAAAGACCCTCCTTTCTCTTTACCCCTCCTGCTCATTTCTGTTTTTTCCCCTTTTACCTATTACTGTCCTTGTCACCTAGTGCCACTGGCTTTCAATATCCACCTTATTCTGCCTATTACTAGTTTCCCTAGAATTCATAATATTACTGCACTGGGGCTTCACTGTTTTCCCCCCATAACCCATATTAGTAACTTTTTCTAGTTTAAAGCCCTAACAGCTCCTTCCACTGCAGTTGATAGTGCCCCCACCCCAGACCTAGATAAGTGAACTCCATTCCTGGCATACATGTCATTTCTGCCATAGAAGAGGTCCCAGTTGTCAATGAATGTTACTGCATTTTCCTTACAGTATTTGTCCAGCCAGCAATTGACACCAATTGCCCTGGACAACCATTCATTTCAACTCCTCTCCTTGGCAAAATACCACATATCACAGGGTTCCCACCCTACTTCCTAATTATTATGTCTATTGCTGACCTATACCTGCTAGTCAGGTCCTCACTCCTACGTCTGCCAACATCAGTTGCCTCCTGCACTGAGACAGATAATAGGATTGCTCCCATTACCTCTCATGATGTCGTCCAGACAGCTAACAATATCCTCCATCCCAGCCCCAGAAAAGCAAACCCTCTGTCTACTACTTCTATCTTTCAAGCAGAAGGCTCTATCCATGTACCTAATCTGACTATCACCAACAAGAACATTGTTCTTACCTTCCTTTGTGTCGTTCGTCGTTATGTTCCCAGTAGTTGACTCGCATTCATCGGGTAGCACGGAGAATCGGTTCGATGTTTCCACAACACTTTCCTAGATCTCGTTGATTCTACCTCTCCATCCGTCCTCTTGATCCTTAACTTCGTCCCATGCATTCCAGCCACTGTCCAGGTTCCTTTCTTGGCTTGAGGATTCTCAACAGGAGGATTACTACGAAACTTCTTGTTTTCCTCAGTCAGTCGCTGTATCTCAAGCTTAGCAACCCTCAGTTCCTCCTTTAGCTGTTGGTAGAGTTGCTCAAGAGAGGACATCTTGTTCAGATTCACAGAGAGCACACAAGACACGTCTTCACAGAGCTAAGTACAGGTCACCACTGAGCTAAGTACAGGTCACTTTATCTCTCTGCAGCATAGTTTACAAGTTACGTCCATTTTGAGAAGTAAGTCCTTGTATGTTATAATTTCTACTTAGTACAACGGAACGAATATTTGACAATATTACTACAAATCTGGGTCACGAGGAGCGGCTGAATCATTGCATATATTTTCCATAATTGTGTTTATAGTGTGGTGGTTGGGGAAGCAGTCTCTCCTGGTATAATGCCAGAACTAGGACTTCGGGTTGTAGGGAAATTACGGCAACTTGGGTACTTATCAAATTTTTCACTTGTATAGTTGATTAAGCCAAACTATCAATTACAGGAGGGTCATTAAGGCTGCATTTTTAACCGTGCTCCACCAGTTAAGAATAATTAACCACTAATAAAATTATTAAAAGCATTAAAATATACTTGGTGTATATATGCTGAGATGTACTATGCTCTTAGTAAATACATATCAAAGTGATACACTCTTCACAAAACGTACAGTGTTTCCAAAATATTGAATGCAATGAGTAATCATGAATTGTACCAATTTTTAACCTAATTTTAACATAATGCAAATGTTGAATAACATATATTTAATAGATGTAAAACCTACTGTATAATTAGTGCAACCTGATCAAACTACGTTTTGTACGTCTAGTGTTAAGTAATCAGTAATGTATTAAGTTTAGACTGCCCGTAATGCCAAGGCATGATAGTGGCTCTTTACTAAATCATTGTAAACCCATGTAAACTACCTATGTAAATATTATTTAAAGTACAAACTACCTATGTAAATATACTTCCTACAAACTACCTATGTAAATATACTTCCTACAAACTACCTATGTAAATATACTTCCTACAATATGTCAACCACATTGTAAACTTGCAAGGAAATAAAACAATTGAATATGAATTTGAATGTACTCAGGCAATGGTTGAATCAGTTGTAATATAGTGTCCACAATTTTAAGCAGGGTCTGTCTGAGTAACAGTACTCGCCAGATTTGATCCCTCACCTGACAGTCCGCAGATCTGATGCATCAGTGCCGGAACCATTAGGTTTTGCATAGTAATTTGCCGTTACTGCCACAAAGAGGATTACTCAAGATAAAACAATAAAAATAGAGAAATAAGCGCATGTGCATGAACATTCTAAAAGATGATTCATAGGGTTGTTAGCTTTTTTTTTTTAATATGACTTAATAAATCGGGAGTTAGTATCTGTTAATCGACAACTATCACATCTAAAGATGATACAAACCAACAAAAATAAACATTTGGGAAGGGTGACATCGGTAGTCAACTTTGAGGTTCGATATTTCAATGTAGTGTAGGTAAGAGCAGCACACAGCACTGGAAAAAGCCCCTTCATACGTGGTGGAAACCTGTGACAAATAATCCTCTAAATATCTTATAATTTACTTTTCTTGGACACTTGAGGTGTGAAAATATAGCTCCTATGATGATGAGATTTTAACATCTGACAAGCAGATATAAATTTTGAAGAATTTCATGGGAACCTTATTTGAAAATTTTCTTCCGTCTGTCTTACCGTAGAGATACAAAACGATTGTTGATAATCTATTGCAGCATAAAATCGTAGAGAAGAATCTGATATCAAATATAATGTTTTGAGAGATCTAATGATTTTTTCCATATTTATTACTTGTGGATTAACCCTTAGATAAGTACACTTTCCTGCATGATAATAAACACATGATAACAAAGAGAGGTACTTATCTTTTAACAGCACAATTTCCAACAGCCTCTCCCTGGTATCGCCTTCGTAGTTGCTGTAACAGTGTCCACAGTGGCTGTTGAGTAATGAGTAAGACATTACATGTGTCCCAAGAGCATATAATACAGCATATCACATCTGATTATATATGTGATTATGATGGATACTTAATGGTTTGGGCGTAACCTGCAAATTACGACCTCAAATAGGACAGCCCTAATTACCTTGTGTCTACCTATGGACTGCAGTACCTCTTTGGTGATACAAGTGAGATTAAGACTTACCTAGCTCATGTAACGGCAGCTTATGGTGTTAACAGCGCCATTAAGGCCGAGAATGATGTGTTGAGTAGGGTGCTATAGATGCGTTTGAGTGCACATCGCGCAACACACATTACTTATACTGAGGATCATTACACTTGTGTTTGTTTACATACACTAGTTAAATTTCCTAGTGGAGACTGATAAAGCTGCATAATCCTACGGGTTTAGCGCTTCCCCCTTGATCAAAAATAAAAATCAGAGTTTAATACACAAGTTCACTATTGTCTTTGTTCTCAGTGAGAGATTGCGTGACTCGCAGAGGCGACTCGTAGCTAAAATTAGTGGAGGTGCTGCTTCTGAAAAAATTATCCATTGTTTTAATATTGTGTAAAACGAAACAAGCATATAAAAAGAAAATTTATACATAAGCTTGATAAAATTATAAACAAGGAGGCCATGATTAAATTATTTAAATTTTCTGTAAAATAAAAGAACCGTAAAAACTATGAATTAAATAAAATAGCTGGAAGCATGATAATCATCTAATTCTACACTTTATCACATTCAAGAATATGGTACATGGTTTTTAACACACACGTCGCTGAGTTAAAAGAAACACTACCTTACACTTGCACAACAGGGTCGGCACTGCGTCAGCGACAGTGCTCTCTCACCTAGTGTGCAGCGTCTTATCTCAGACATGTGCGCATGCGCACAACACTCAACACCGAGTCGCTGGAACTGTAAGCGCACAGTTCCATACAAGGGTTTTTTAATTTTTTTTATGTATAGGGATGGCTACTGACATTAAGCTTAAGGATTATATAATGTACAACTATAAAGAAAGAATTAAAGACAAAAAAAACTCATTATATTGAATGTTATCGATAATATCGAGTGAAAATAGTGGGTGCTGCAGTTCCACAGTGCTATACATGAGCCGCCACTGTGTGCAGAACTGAGTCCTGAAATCAATCTAGCTTGCCGCCCAGAGGCTGATCTACAATTCCTCCTACGCACAAATGGAATGCTGAGATCAGCTTTATATATCTTCATATATATTGCACAAGAATTAACACAAGAGGCATTTCTTTGTCGTTTAGTCATGAGCTAATACTTATAATGCCCTGACTTGTAGACTCAGTAGGGCAGGTTTTCCTTACTTTCCTGCTATGGGAAGAGTAATTACTCTAAGTTTAACCCTCATTGTGCAGTTGCTCAGGAATTCTAGCAAGGAGAAGGAGACGTGCATGGTGATGCCTGATACATACTGTCTCTAATAAAACTGTTGTAAGAGAAAAAACCCACTAGCCCCTTTCCGGAGGTCTAAGCCCCTCAAAGGGCTGAGAGATCCCTTTACTGGAGAATTTTCCCCACATTACTTCCTTGGGCAGAAAACTATTTTCTCTATATCTTCTGTGTATTTTGGGCTCTAAGTCTGTATCTAAAATATTGGATGAATTTAAAAATAATAAGGGGAATTGGTATCAATTCATGTACTTTTATTTTGGGAAAATTTTCCGACTAAAGCTATAAAAATTAATTCGACAGAATTAAAATTAAAACTTACCTTATTTTATTTTATCTGTCTTTTTTTTTTTTTTTGAAAACGGTTTGTTTTCTTGGAAATATATTTTTTATTTTGTTCTTTATCTGTAAAAACAATAATGCAAAATTGTTTCTCAGGAAATTCAGAGAGAGAGAGGGAGAGAGAGAGTTGTGCCATACACAAAATATTCAGTCAAGGAGCTGAGTTATACAACTTTGATAAACCAGGAAGGACTTACAATCTACGATAGACTAAAATAAAATTCCTTTTTGAGCCGTAAAAACTTTTAAAACTTGTACAAAATAGACATAAAAAAACAAGTTTTACAATACTTTTTACATCGTTTGAGCGAAACGCAGCTTATTAAATGTTCCTTAACGTTTACCTTGTGTCAGTTTTATACTTTCGTCGGAATGATCTAACTTGCGTGTCAGATGTTTCGTTTAGTCATAAGTTAAAACCAATTCTAATTAGATTAAATGTGTTAGATCTTAGTTGTGGGTGAGTTGTCTTGTATGAGACGGTTTTCTTTGATAGATTTGTTTTGAGAAATAACTTAAAATAATTAAAATATTCTTTTAGCAACATTTACAATTTTAGGCAAGCAAAAGGAATCCTAATTAATTTATTAGCACAAACATAAAATGAATGTAGTACTATTCAGTGCCACGACGCCAGCATAACAGTTCGTAAAATTTACAGTTCATTTCATTTCTCTCGATTTCATTGTATTTTTATGCTTAAATTACAATTGTAACACTATCGAACATCAATTCTATAAGTCTCTAAGGTGAAACGTGAGGCGCAGGTGTATCACCGGGGTGTGTCTCACTGTGAAATGGTATGGGATACCGACAGGAAGTGGAAAAGACACTTGTGTACAGGTTAAGACATTTATTAAAGGATACTGAGAAAACAGTATGTATAGTGGCAGGAGTCAGGTGGAAGGTCGCATAGGTAATAGTAGTACTAGCGTAGTAGGAATATAATAGTGGTAGTAGCAGTAGTAGTGATAGTAATAGTAGTATCAATTGTGGCGAGTGTTGGGTTTGGGAAAGGGCCGGTTAACATCATGTTATAACAGTCTCTGGAATTGGTAATGTAGGTCGATTAGAATCTGGATATATGAACTTCCGGACTGGTAGCTCACTCAACTCACCACTGAGTGTCCGTGATTCGATCTCCGGACAGTGGGGAAAAATTGGGCGTGTTTCCTTACCCTGCTGTCCATGTTCACCTCAGCATGTAGGTCCTGGGTGTTAGCCGATGGTGTGGATCGCATCCTGGGGTGGTGGGTATACTAAGATAGGGTGGCCTTGAAATAAAAATGAGGTAGGATAACAGCTCTTAGCCTGTAAAAATTTATTTTGTTAAAAAAATATATCACTTGCATGAAAATGCTGCCCTCCCAAATGTTGTACAGATGCATGACGGATCAGCGTCTGCACCAACAGCTGGACGTTCGCAACCAGTGGCCCACCATAGATATATTTATCTTTGATTTACATAAAACGTCGCTCATTGCATTCATCACCAACTCTTACCCAGATCTAACATTTTTTCCTTTTACTTTTTTTTTTTTTTTTTAAGGGAGTTCTTATTTCTTTTTTTATTGAAGAAATTATGCCATTGTCATACGTTGAAGTTTTTTTGCTCCTCTTTTTGGTAAACTTTCAGGTCGGCATGCCGGGTGGTATTAACCGGGCGTGCAAGCCAAGTTAGTGCTTTGACATTGCCACAAGCCTATTTAGAGTCCGGCGTCCTCTTTCTTTTCCGCTTACCTTCCATCAACATCTCCCATCAACGTCTCCGGTTCTTCTTTGTTACTTCTGGGGTGGGCAGAGGTCCTGCAGAATCGAAGGAAAACAGACAGAAGTGCCAATAAGGATTTGAGGATGGGCGAAAATTGCCAACAAGTTCTCTAAAGGGTGGAGGCAACAGTGTTTGAGGGTAAAAAGGGCATTTTAAAGATTCAAGGGGGGGTAGACAAAAGACCTCCGGTGAGGGTGGGCAGACATGGTGCCACAAGGTCTCTGAGGGGGAAAAAGAAAAGGACGGGGATCTGGATAAAGGGGGGCTTTTTGGAATATAAAGGGTATACAGACTGGCACCAGCAGGGTCTGGAAGTAGATAAAACAGTGCCAACAAGGTATAAAAAAGGGTTTTTGGCTACCCCCCAGGGTCTCTAAGATGGGGGGACAGGGTGTCAACAGTGTCCTAAGGGGGCAGAGATGGTGCCTATAGTTTTGTGGTGGGCGGATGGAAATTTTCCTCCAGTGTCTTTTGGGCAGAAATTTCCCTGCCCGAGGTGGGGAGAAATTCCAGGACCATTAAAAAAAGGCAGACAGGGGCCCTGTTTTTTTGGGGTGGGCAGATAGCAGGCCTCCAAGGACTCTTTTGGGGAGCAGGCAGCAGAACCCCAAGGACTCTTGGGGGGGACAAAGGCCCCTGGGTCACTGTTGGTGGGTAACGAAGGACCAAAAGGGGGGGGGCAAAAAGGGGAAAAGGGGGTGACATGGGAGCAAAATGAACAAAGAACATTTTTAGCCAAGTAAAAAGAAAACATTTTCCTACCTTAAGGGCCCCCGCTTCCCAGATATCTGGGACTTTCAAAATTGAGGAAAAATTAATATGATCCGGAAATCCTCACCTCGGGAAAACATTTTTTTCCAATTGTCTTATTTTATTAATATACAAAGGGGGAGAGGGCGGTTTTTTGATCTTTTTTATACATTCGACAAGTTGGTAAAAAATTCTTCTTTGAAGCTCGTGTTTTTTATTTAAAACAATTGATCCATTGGCTGCCTTGTAAAATTGACCCAAAAAATTTTAATCTTATGAAACAAAATATGAATGTTAAAAAGTTAAAAAAATATAAATTAAAATATTTATATAAATATATATATATCAAAAAAAAAAGTTTTTGTATAAAAAAAGGATAGAATAAAAGGAATAAACAAAAAATGTGGTTTTAAACAAAGGGGGAAAATATTGGAAAATTAAATTGGTCTTTTAAAAAAATTCATGACCTAAACACGGACATCATCAATCTAAAAATTCTTCAGCATCGCATTCCCCCCAGGCCGTTCCCCTTTTTTCCCAAACATTTTCCCGATTTTCCCGGGCTCTTAAAAAGGGGGAAATTTGCGCGATAGGCCAGTTTTAAAATGTATGGAAAACAGGGGGTCATTGAGGGGTGCAAATCTAAGTACTTTGTATGGTTGTCAAAATTTACGATTTTACAGCCTGGTTATCAGGCTCTGATCCCCAAATGAGGGCCCGGTCAAGACCGGGGCCCCAGGGGGGAACCCCGGAAATTTTTCCAGAATTTCAATATGTAGGGCGGTGAACCCGTTGAGGTAGTAAGACGATTTGAGCCTGAAAAATGCTTTTTTGTTATGAGACTCCGGCCCCAAATCTCCCTACTTTCCTTCTGATTATCTCCTCCATTTCCTTTTTTGGTACACAGGTAGCTCAGGTCCGGTATCTCCTTTTTACGATCTAAATATGTAGATATGAAAATGTTGTGTTAATGGGGGTTTTAACCTTAGACAAAATTGGAACAATGTGACAGGAAATTTATTAGTGACTTTC
>WNWK01026177.1:0-27693 GCA_009830355.1 Cherax destructor
TGTTCACATTGCAAGTTGCTCCATAGATATACTTATCTACGTTCATGTTATCACAATGGGAACAACTGCCTCCCAGCATACATACGGAGGATTACCAATAAATAGACCCATGGCTGTATTCAAGAAGGCATTGGACAGGCACCTGAAGTCAGTACCTGACCAACCGGGCTGTGGTTCGTACGTCAGTTTGCGTGCGGCCAGCAGTAACAGCCTGGTTGATCAGACCCTGATCCACCATGAGGCCTGGTCTCAGACCGAGCCCCGGGGGCGTTGACCCCCGAAACCCTCTCCATGTAAACTCCAGATAAGTGTAGAGAACCCTCCAGGATAACCCAAAAAAGCCAGACAAAGTTACTTATTTTCATTGGGGTCTTTTTGTTACCTTATCGATAATATTACATTAATATAAAAATCAAATGTGACAGATAAAAAATTATATAAAATGATACATAAAACAAAATATATAAAATAATGAATAAAAGATGATGAAGACAGAATAAGTAGACCACAAGAATTATGACTTGATAAGAAAAAATTGAAGAATACTAAGTTATAATAGATTTCACTCTGAAAATTAATTATCAATCTGTTGGAATAAAATGGAAAATAGAAGACAATGAATATATATCAGTAATTAATAAACATCTCTAGGGAATGCATTTATTGGCCTAATAACAGATGTTGCTAGTGACTTGTCCCTCCTTGGTGGGACAGCCAGACAGCCATTGCAAACAGCAGCAGGTTGTGCCAGGATCCGTTGTTTGCAGGGGCAAACAAGAGGTCAGTGAATTTGCTAGCAGCTTGAGAGAACTGCTTTGTGGATGTGTCAGCGTCCTGGTGGATGTTAATTTGAGCGCAGATTTTAGGTCCTCTGTAGAGATGAAGTCGCGGTAGCTGTCAGCTGTGTCTGCTGGAAGGGGCTGTTGGTTGTTCCTAGTTTGGGCTTTCTGGGAGCTTAGACATCCATAGTGTGCACAGATGTTGAGATTTGAGGGATTGAGAGCATATTTCCTGTAGCACACCAGAAAGTTGCTTCGTGGTCGAATTCACAGCATTGGTTCTATAGTGGAAGTTCCTGGGAACCCGGCATATTTGTGACATTGCTGACATCGTTGGCATGGGAGGGCGCCAGCGTGGTGACCTGGTGGGGCTTGAGGGGCTGGGAGGGAAAAGTACCCTCTATAACTGGGGTGTCGCTGGGAGTTGGGTGGGTGAGGCGGGAGAGTTGAATGGTGGAGGCGCAGGTAGTTTGGTGGGGAAACCTGGGGTGAGGGGTTATTGGAGACGCGGGAGGGTCACTGTACACTACACGTGGGGAACGCCTAGGGAGAGGGGTGAGAGACAGTCACTGTACACTACACACTGGGCAAGCCTAGGGAGAGGGGTGAGGGGCAGTCACTGTATACTACACACTTATTGCACACTGTTGTTCACAATGTCTTGCTTACAATAAACACAACATTTATATGTTTCCCATGCACGCCATGAAAGATGTGGGTATGTGCACTGATTAAACTAGTGTGTTCCTTAATCTTCATCTACATCTTTCCCCTCCACCATGGCGTGGGAGAGGAAGAGGTGACTGGTCCCTCCCCCGTGGCATGAGGGAGGAGGCACTGACTGGTGCCTGCCCCGTGTGGGGGAGGAGGCACTGACTGGTGCCTCGCCCGAGGCGTGGGGGAGGAGGCACTGACTGGTGCCTGCCCCGTGGCATGAGGGAGGAGGCACTGACTGGTGCCGACCTCGTTACTCTCAACACCACATTGCTTCCCACACCACATGCCTCTAATTATTCCATGCATCAACAAGTATTCATTTTCAAGTTGACTTAAAGCATGGCGCCTGTGCTGGAGGTTTACCCGGAGTTTACCTGGAGACGGTTTCGGGGTCAACGCCCCCGCGGCTCAGTCTGAGACCAGGCCTCATGGTGGATCAGGGTTTGATCAACCAGGCTATTACTGCTGGCCATACGCAAATTGACATACGAACCACAGCCTGGTTGGTCAGGTACTGACTTTAGGTGCCTGTCCAGTGCTTTCTTGAAGACAGCCAGGGGTCTATTGGTAATCCCCCTTATGTATGCTGGGAGGCAGTTGAACAGTCTTGGGCCCCAGACACTTATTGTGTTGTCTCTCAGTGTACTCGTGGCGCCCCTGCTTTTCATTGGACGTGAAAGTTCGTTGTACACTCCAGGTCAGCAATATCGCCTTCCTTGAAGGGGCAGTTAGTGTACAGCAGTATTCCAGCCTACAGAGAACAAGCGATTTGAAGAGAATCATCATGGGCTTGGCATCCTTAGTTTTGAAGGTTCTCATTATTCATCCTATCATTTTCCTAGCAGATGCGGTAGATATATTGCTGTGGTCTTTGAAGGCGAGATCCTCTACATTATCACCCCCAGGTCCTTCACATTACTTTTTCGCTCTATGGTTAGAATTTGTCATATACCCTGATACAGTTTTAATTTCTTCAAGTTTTCCATATCTGAGTAGTTGAAATTTCTCTTCATTGAAAATCATATTATTTTGAGGGGCCCATTTGAAGATTTGGTTGATGTCCGCTTGGAGTCTTGCGGTGTCTTCGATGGAAGACACTGTCATAGTAATTCGGGTGTCAGGAAGACATGGAGCTATGGTTTACATATCTATCTATGTCAGATATGAGGATGAGGAATAGAATGGGAGCGGGTACTGTGCCTTGTGGAACAGAGCTTTTTCACCATAGCTGCCTCAGACTTTACTCTGTTTACTATTACTCTTTGTGTTCTATTTGTCAGCAAGTTGAAGATCCATCTACCAACTTTTCCTGTTATTCCTTTATCACACATTTTGTGCGCTATTACACCATGGTCACACTTGTTGAAGGCTTTTGCAAAGTCTGTGTATACTACATCTGTATTTTGTTTACCCTCTACGGCATCCAGGACCTTGTCATAGTGGTCCAGTAGCTTGGACAGGCAGGAGCGACCTGCTCTAAACCCGTGTCGCCGTGGGATGTGTAACTGATGGGTATCTAGGTTGTTGGCGATCTTGCTTCTTAGAACCCTTTCAAAGATTTTTATGATATGGGATGTTCTTAGTTCTATAGTTCTTAGCAATTGCTTTACTGCCACCTTTGTAGAGAGGGGCTATGTCTGTTGTTTTTAGTGAATGTGGGATGACCCCTGTGTCCATGCTCCCTCTCCATACAATGCTGAAGGCACGTGACAGGGGCTTCTTGCAGTTCTTGATGAACACTAAGTTCCATGAATCTGGGCCTGGAGCAGAGTGCATAGGCATGTCATTTATTGCCTTTTCAAAGTATTGTGGTGTTAGGATAATATCCGAGATTTTTTAGATTACCAAATTTTGGGTCTCGTTCATAAAGAATTCATTTGGATTGGCGGTACATGTGTGACAGCCTCACACAGTGGGTCCGTGACCATTTTCCCACAACCACCACTCCTCAACCTTCAAAACTGCCCAACAGTTCCACTATTTATGTTGAAACGATGCACTGGAATGTCTTCTCACTGCACTGGAATCTTTCCAAAGTATTGACGCTGAGTCCTGTTCAGTCCTTACTTAGTCAGCCTCTTTTATCAGTAGTTATCCTTGAAAATCCCGCAGCTTGCCAGCCACACGCCCTGCCACACCAAACATCCTAATATTATTCCTAATGTTAGACAAAGATATGTTATATTCTATATTTTCCTATAGGGTGCTCTTCTTGGCTAACATATCAACTTTATCATGAAGGAGTAATCTAATGTGTGATGGGATCCATAGCAATTGTACATTAATTATTTTTTCCCTGGCTTCTCCAATTAGCATGTTGTTGGAGTCATATATGAGTCAAGAGCCTTAACTAATGACTTAGAATCAGTAATGATAATAGAGTTAAGCTCAGTGTCATAGGTTAGCTTTAGCTCCATTAGGATTGCAAACAATTCAATTTGCAGTGTAGATGCCCAGTTGTTAATTCTTATGCCTAATTCAACAAATTTATTACTGTTCTTAACTAGGGAGGTGGCAACAAGAGCAGATGCAGCCCTGCCAGAAGACTCCTGTTTAGATCCATCAGTGTATATAACTTGTGACAACTTATTACTACCAGCTAGGCGAGAAATTTCTTTTTGAGCAGTTGTTTTAACAAGTGATTTAAGGAAGGGATTACTAGCAATGAGCCTCTTGGGAGGGACTTGCAGGTATGTGATAATAAATGAACACATCTTCCATGGAGGGGTGAAATGCTCTTGTTGTCTGCTGTGATATAGTTCATGCAGGTTATACAACTTAATGTAATTGCATGTTTTCACATCCATTTAGATCTGTGTGTATTTACTTCTAGACATTTAGTAAGATTCATTGTGACAGTGTCTGGTTCATTTCTTAAGATTCTAATACCGAGTACAGTGTTAATCTCAACAATCCTATCACTGATACTAGTAATACCAAACTCCTTCCTTATATTAAGAACCTTTGTAGATTTGGAACAGCCAAGAATAATTCTGAGAGCTTCATTTTGCATTAACTCCAAGGATCGGAGAGAACTTTCTCTAGCTAATATCAACATGGGAGCAGCATAATCAATTAAGGACCTAATATAGGCTATGTACATCATTCTCACGATTCTCACATTAACACCATAGTTGGGGTTGTAGCCAGCAACAGCTTTAAGAGCATTTAGTCTAACTTTGCATTTCTTATTTAGTTGTGTTATAGTGGATTTGTTAAAGGGTACATCTACACCAAGATATCTGTAAGGTTTAACATAGCTAATGTTTTCACCCTGCAAATAGATGGGTGGGTGATGTCGTTTGCTTGTTAATATCTTTGTTTTAGAGGAAGATATTATTAGGCCTAATCGATTACAAATTGCTTGAACTTCATTAAGAACGGTACTCATCTTCTTATGCCCTGTTGTATAGATCATGATGTCATCAGCATAGCTTATAGCTATATGTTTAGGTGAGGCAGGTAGAGCATTTAAGAGAGTATCAATCAGAACATTAAATAGAATGGGACTGAGAACTCCTCCCTGCGGTGTACCTAGGGACATTTCTTTAGACTCGCTTTTAAAGCCTTGGTAGAGGACAGAGGATACTCTGTTTGACAGGTATCCTATTATCCAGCAGAGTAGGCTACCACCAACATTCATTTTGGCTAGTTCATGTAGTGTAACAGTTCTGTTAGCGATATCAAATGCAGATTTTAGATCAAGAAATGTGGTAAAACTAGTAGAGGTGTATGCGGTGAGAAAGGTGGAGATACAATTCTGCACACTCTTACCTTTCATGAACCCATAGAGGGAGGGGGAAAGTTGGTGTCTGATTCTATAGTACAGTCTGTTAAGTATCTTTCGTTCAAAAGTTTTAAAAAGACAACTAGGTAAGGAGATCGGTCTAAATATATCAGGCTGTTGGGGCTTAGGGATAGGCCCAATGAGACTATTGGTCCAGGAAGTAGGAAGAACTCCCTCAATGTAACTGGTATTATACAGTGCTAACAAAGGATTATTAGGCACGTGCCTTAAAGTTCTGAGAATATCATAGGTTATACCATCCTCTCCAGGAGCAGTTGATCGACCTTTAGTTAATGCATTATCTAATTCATACATGGTGAAGAGGCAATCACTCTCATCAATATTTTGGCTCATAAAATTAATCAATTTCAACATTTCTTCAGAAGCACTCTCTAAGTGTTTTTTAATATGAGATGGGAGGTTTTCATTCCTGGATGTTTTAAACCAGTCATTTATAAGGTCATTTGCTTTTTCAACATTACCAGTCTTTTCCCTGGTTATTTTATTTATACTTTCCAAGCCAAACATAAAGGGGTAGACCTATTTAACCCACTAACAAATTATTCCCGTTCCAGATGCCTAAGTTCTTGCTTCCTATTCCTTGCATGTGTTAGTGCAGCTTGGAACGTCTGAGTAAGTCTGGGGTTCTACATTCACGGCATGCTTTACCAATCCTCCTAGCTGCATGTGTTAGATTGCGTAGCTGTGGGTCATTATAATATTTACATTGGTTTTTATTGTCATTTCTAGTGGAAGGTTTATGTTTTCTTTTCCTGCCCACTTGATCTGTGAGTACAATATCAATAGTGGTAACTAGATCATCATTGAATTTTTGTGTGTCAATGGGCTCGTAGTTCGTAAATCATTGATTCTCTGCGTTCTGGGTGTAGAATAAGTTTCCTCTTTCTGCATTTAGTTCCTTGATTGCTGGAGATATGATCAAGATTGACACTAGGTCCAGTCTTGCTGGTTCATCCTCTCCTCTCTTTCTGGTAGTGTCCCAGTACCATTACCATCATCCATCATCTTAGTCTTTCACGTTTCTGGGCCCCCATGTGGCTCCAAGTTCTCCCAGTGAATTTCTTCGTGATTGAAGTCACGCACAATCAGTAGCTTTGCCCTGCTCGCATGAGCCCTTCTGGCCACTTCAGCTCTATTGCTTGGCCTCCTGCTGTTCTGTGGTGGGTTATACATCACTGCAATTACCACCTTGGGACCTCCAGACTGAAGTGTTCCTATTATGTAGTCTCTTGCTTCTCCTCTGTCTCCTCTCTCCAGCTCATCAAAATCACATTTGTTTTTGATGAACAGTGCCACTCCACTACCCCCTCTGTTCCCTCTGTCTTCCTCAGGATCTGATATCCCATTGGAAAGATGGCATCTGTTATCATTCCTGTGAGCTTTGTTTCTGTGAGAGCTATGATGTCCGATGATGCCTCTTTGATTCTTTTGTGCCACTCCTTGCACTGCACTTATTTATTGTTCCATCAGCGTTGGTGTACCATACCTTCAGTTTCCTCTCCAACACTGTGTTCTTGGGGTCTGTGGGGGGTGCGTTGCCTGGTAATGTGCTGTGGAATTCTACAGCATATTGTTGAGTGGGGCTGTAAGTGTGGATTGTGGTTTATGTTATGATAGTGTGTTCGGTTGTGGGGACTGATAGTGGTTCTGTGTGCTTGTACTTGTTGCTCTGCCCAGCTCTCGTTGTCCTCTGCTGACTCAGTCTTTGCCTCTCTTCCTAGCCCGTTTCGTTTCTGTGTATTCTCTCTCAGCTGCTGTCGTTTTGTCTTGTTCTGTCGCGGTCTAGGAACACCCTCTTGAAAATCAGTCTTGAAAATCAGTTTGATCGGCCAATTTCTCCCTTCAAGTACCTTCCTCTTCTATGAAAATTTACTATCTCAGTCATATCCTCCTCGCCTATTTCTTTGATGTGTGTGTGTGTGTGTGTACTCACCTAGTTGTGGTTGCAGGGGTCGAGACATAGCTCCTGGCCCCGCCTCTTCACTGGCCGCTCCTGGGTCACTCTCCCTGCGCCATGAGTTTTATCATACCTCTTCTTAAAGCTATGAATGGATCCTGCCTCCACTACATCGCTTCCCAAACTATTTCACTTCCTGACCAAACTGTGACTGAAGAAATACTTCCTAACATCCCTGTGATTCATTTGAGTCTTCAACTTCCAACTGTGTCTCGTTGTTGCTGTGTCCCATCTCTGAAACAATCTGTCTATGTCCACCTTATCAATTACTCTCAGCATTTTATATGTCGTTATCATGTTCCCCCTATCTCTCCTGTCCTCCAGTGTCGTCTGGTCGATTTCCCTTAACCTCTCCTCGTAGGACATACCCCTCAGCTCCGGGACTAGTCTTGTTGCAAACCTTTGACCTTTCTCTAGTTTCTTTACGGCTTGGCTAGGTGTGGGTTCCATACTGGTGCTGCATACTCCAATATGGGCCTAACGTACACAGTGTACAGGGTCCTGAATAATTCCTTATTAAGATGTCGGAATGCTGTTCTTAGGTTTGCTAGGCGCCCGTATGCTGCAGCAGTTATTTGGTTGATGTGCGCCTCAGAAGATGTACCTGGTGTTATACTCACCCCAAGTTCTTTTTTCTTGAGTGAGGTTTGTAGTCTCTGTCCCCCTAGACTGTACTCCATCTGCGGTCTTCTTTGCCCTTCCCCAATCTTCATGACTTTGCACTTGGTGGGGTTGAATTCCAGGAACTAATTGCTGGACCAGGCTTGCAAGTTCTCCAGATCCCTTTGTAGTTCTGCCTGGTCCTCGTCCGATTGAATTCTTCTCATCAACTTCACATCATCTGCAAACAGGGACACTTCGGAGTCTATTCCTTCTGTCATGTCGTTCACAAATACCAGAAACAGCACCGGTCCTAGGACTGACCCCTGTGGATCCCCACTCGTCACCGGCGCCCACTTTGACACCTCGCCACGTACTATGACTCGCTGCTGTCTTCCTGACAGGTATTCCCTGATCCATTGGAGTGCCTTCCCTGTTACCCCTGCCTGGTCCTCCAGCTTCTGCACTAATCTCTTGTGTGGAACTGTGTCAAACGCCTTTTACAGCCCAATAAAATGAAATCTACCCACCCCTCTCTCTCTTGTCTTACTGCTGTCACCCTGTCATAGAACTCCAATAGGTTTGTGACACAGGATTTCCCGTCCCTGAAACCGTGTTGGCTGTCGTTGATAAGCTCATTCCTTTCTAGGTGTTCCACCACTCTTCTCCTGATAATCTTCCCCATGACCTTGCATACTATACATGTCAGTTACACTGGTCTGTAGTTAAGTGCTTCATGTCTGTCTCCTTTTTTAAAGATTGGGACTACATTTGCTGTCTTCCATACCTCAGGTAATCTCCCTGTTTTGATAGATGTGTTGAATATTGCTGTTATGGGTACACATAGCACCTCTTCTCCCTCTCTTAGGAACCATGGAGAGATGTTGTCCGGCCTCCATCGCCTTTGAGGTATCTAGCTCATTCAGCAGCTTCTTCACTTCTTCCTAGGTTGCATGTATTGTGTCCAGCACTTTGTGGTGTACCCCACCTCTCCGTCTTTCTGGAGTCCCTTCTGTCTCCTCTTTGAACACTTCTTTGAATCTCATGTTGAGTTCCTCACATACTTCGAGGTCGTTTCTTGTGATCTCTCCTCCTTCCTTCAATAGCCTGATCACCTGGTCCTTGACTGTTGTTTTCCTCCTGATGTGGCTGTACAACAGCTTTGGGTCAGATTTGGCTTTCGCTGCTATGTCATTTTCAAATTGCCGTTGGGCCTCCCTTCTTACCTGTGCATATTCATTTCTGGCTCTACGACTGTTCTCCTCATTCTCCTGGGTCCTTTGCGTTCTATACTTCTTCCATGCCCTAGCACACTTGGTTTTGGCCTTATTTCACATTTGGGTGAACCACGGGCTAATCCTGGCTTTCTCGTTATTTCTGTTACCCTTGGGTACAAACCTCTTCTCAGCTTCCTTGCATATTGTTGTCACATATTCCATCATCTCGTTTACTGACTTCCCTGCCAGTTCTCTGTCCCACTGAACCCCGTTCAGGAAGTTCTTCATGCCCATGTAGTCCCCTTTCCTGTAGTTTGGCTTCATTCGTCCAGCTGTTCCTGCTTCCCCCTCCATTTGTAGTTTTACTGTGTATTCAAACCTTAAAAGCACATGATCACTGGCCCCAAGGGGTCTTTCATATGTGATGTCCTCAATATCTGCACTACTCAAGGTGAATATTAGGTCCAGTCTCGCTGGTTAATCCTCTCCTCTCTCTCTGGTAGTGTCCCATACGTGTTGGCACAAGAAGTTTTCCAGTACCACCTCCATCATCTTAACCCTCCACGTTTCTTGGCCCCTCCCATGTGGCTCCAAGTTCTCCCAATCGATATCCCTGTGATTGAAGTCACCCATGATCAGTAGCTTCGCCCTGCTCACATGAGCCCTTCTGGCTACTTCAGCCAGTGTGTCAACCATCTCTCTATTACTCTCATCACACTCTTGCCTTGGCCTCCTGCTATTCTGTGGTGGGTTATACATCACTGCAATTACCACCTTGGGACCTCCAGACTGAACGTTCCTACTATGTAATCTATTGCTTCTCCTCTGTCTCCTCCCTCCAGCTCCTCAAAATCCCATCAGTTTTTGATGAGCAGTGCCACTCCTCCACCCCCTCTGTTCCCTCTGTCTTTCCTCAGGATCTGGTATCCCATTAGAAAGATGGCATCTGTTATCATACATGTGAGCTTGGTTTCTGTGAGAGCTATGATGTCCGGTGATGCCTCTTTGATTCTTTCTTATTTGTTATTCCGTCAGCGTTGGTGTACCATACCTTCAGTTTTCTCTCCAACACTGTTTTGGGGGTCTGTGATGGTGGGGGATCTGCCAGTGTACTGCGGGATTCTATAGCGGGGTGTTGGATGGGGGATTGTGGTTTGCGTCAGGATAGCGTGATTCTTTGTGGGGTTCTGGGGATGGTTCTGTGTGCTTGCTCTTGTTGCTCTGCCCTGATCTGGTTGTCCTCTTCTGATTCTGTTCTTGTCTCTCCTCGTAGCTCCTTTCGCTTTTGTGTCCTCTCCCTCATCTGCTGTCATTATGTTTTTGTTCTGTCTCGGTCTAGGAACACCCTCTTGTATTCTGCCGATTCCTTCAACCGTGGTTTCTCTTGGAGGATCCTGTTTCGCACTGTTTCTGTCCTGAAAATCAGCTTGATTGGTCGTTTTCTCCCCTTCACGTACCCCCCTATTCTCTGAAAATTTACAACCTCGTACATGTCCTCTTCACCTATTTCTGTTATGATGTTCTCAATCTCCTTTCTTTCTGCCTGCCGTCTTTTTTTGTGTGTCCTTCCCTTGCTTCCTGGAGCCCATGAATAAACACTGACTACGCCCTCTCCACCTTCCATTGCCTTTCCTTCTGTGACTCTGGTTCCTGTCTGATATTTTCCTGTTTCTCTTGGTGGCATGGTCGTGCCTCTGCAATTGACCCATGCCCCTCTCCACCAGCACCCAGCTGCTCTCCCCCTTCACCCCTTGGCCCTGCTTGGTAGGTTGATAGGGCCTTAGCGTAAGTTATATCTCCTTCCTTCGCGTTCAGTAGGGGTGTACCAGCTTCAGATGCTATGCCTTTTCTGGTCAGTACCCCTGTAACCCGCTTCAGCCTGTTTACCTCATATTCTAGGACCCTTATCCTGGCTACTGTTGCTTCGACTTGTGACTCCCAAGTCTTCTCCTCCTCCAACCTCTTTTCCAATTTCACAGAAAGCTCTGTCTCCATTTTTTACAGAAAGCTCTCCTAGTTTTCTCTCCCACTCTTGTTCCATCCTTTTGCACTGCTCTTCCATCCATTCTTCCTTACCAGAACCATTCTCCTCTGGTCCCTGGTCCTTCGAGTTACTACCATTTTTTTTGTCTGTATACTCACCTAGTTGTACTCACCTAGTTGTGGTTGCAGGGGTCGATTCATAGCTCCTGGCTCTGTGTGTGTGTGTGTGTGTGTGTTGGTTGTAGCAGTTAAGTGTTGAGGGCCCAGAAATAAACCTCCTCACTTCTATGTATCAATAATACTAATAAAACACTAATAATAATACTACTACCAATAATAATACATGTGTAAGTAAGCATGCGTATACTTGCATGAATGTATGTATGTATGACACGAACATCTACATCTTCGTCTGCATCCTCAATTTATATATAATTATTTACGGAACATTGAAGATACTAGTAAATCATCCGTTGTTAGTTTTGGTCATTATAACAAATTTTTGTCTCTTTCAATTTTGATTAAGTTAGGTTATTAAACTTCATATTTTTCTATTTATTATTATATTAAACTTTAATTTATTTCTCAAACTTTATATCCTCCTGTTTAATTAATTAACAATTGAATTTATATGATTTTTTTTCTATTTTTTTAACCATAAAGAATTAAAACTTCGTCCTGGGTTCTATTCTTCAAAAGCTATTTCGTTTATTACTGATCTATCAGGCTGATTTGTGTGCATGACCATCTGCTACCTGGCTTACACTCGTCACTGGACACTGTATAGACCAGTTACCAGGACGACCTGCTACCTGGCCTACACTTGTCACTGGACACTGTATAGACCAGTTACCAGGACGACCTGCTACCTGGCCTACACTCTTCACTGGACACTGTATAGACCAGTTCCCAGGACGATCTGCTACCTGGCCTACACTCTTCACTGGACACTGTATAGACCAGTTACCAGGACGACCTGCTACCTGGCCTACACTCTTCACTGGACACTGTATAGACCAGTTCCCAGGACGATCTGCTACCTGTCCTACACTCTTCACTGGACACTGTATAGACCAGTTCCCAGGACGATCTGCTACCTGGCCTACACTCTTCACTGGACACTGTATAGACCAGTTCCCAGGACGACCTGTTACCTGGCCTACACTCGTCACTGGACACTGTATAGACCAGTTACCAGGACGACCTGCTACCTGGCCTACACTCTTCACTGGACACTGTATAGACCAGTTCCCAGGACGATCTGCTACCTGGCCTACACTCTTCACTGGACACTGTATAGACCAGTTCCCAGGACGACCTGCTACCTGGCCTACACTCTTCACTGGACACTGTATAGCCCAGTTCCCAGGACGACCTGTTACCTGGCCTACACTCTTCACTGGACACTGTATAGACCAGTTCCCAGGACGATCTGCTACCTGGCCTACACTCTTCACTGGACACTGTATAGACCAGTTCCCAGGACGACCTGCTACCTGGCCTACACTCTTCACTGGACACTGTATAGCCCAGTTCCCAGGACGACCTGCTACCTGGCCTACACTCTTCACTGGACACTGTATAGACCAGTTCCCAGGACGACCTGCTACCTGGCCTACACTCTTAATGGACACTGTATAGACCAGTTCCCAGGACGACCTGTTACCTGGCCTACACTTTCACTGGACACTGTATAGACCAGTTCCCAGGACGACCTGCTACCTGGCCTACACTCTTCACTGGACATTGTATAGCCAGTTCCCAGGACGACCTGTTACCTGGCCTACACTCGTCACTGGACACTGTACAGACCAGTTCCCAGGACGACCTGCTACCTGGCTTACACTTTCACTGGACACTGTATAGACCAGTTCCCAGGACGACCTGCTACCTGGCCTACACTCTTCACTGGACACTGTATAGACCAGTTCCCAGGACGACCTGCTACCTGGCTACACTCTTCACTGGACACTGTATAGACCAGTTCCCAGGACGACCTGCTACCTGGCTTACACTCTTCACTGGACACTGTATAGACCAGTTCCCCGGACGACCTGCTACCTGGCTTACACTCTTCACTGGACACTGTATAGACCAGTTCCCAGGACGACCTGCTACCTGGCCTACACTCTTCAAATGGACACTGTATAGACCAGTTCCCAGGACGACCTGCTACCTGGCCTACACTCTTAACTGGACACTGTATAGACCAGTTCCCAGGACGACCTGCTACCTGGCCTACACTCTTATGGACACTGTATAGCCCAGTTCCCAGGACGACCTGCTACCTGGCCTACACTCTTAACTGGACACTGTATAGACCAGTTCCCAGGACGACCTGCTACCTGGCCTACACTCTTAAATGGACACTGTATAGCCCAGTTCCCAGGACGACCTGCTACCTGGCCTACACTCTTCACTGGACACTGTATAGCCCAGTTCCCAGGACGACCTGCTACCTGGCCTACACTCTTAACTGGACACTGTATAGACCAGTTCCCAGGACGACCTGCTACCTGGCCTACACTCTTAACTGGACACTGTATAGACCAGTTCCCAGGACGACCTGCTACCTGGCCTACACTCTTCACTGGACACTGTATAGACCAGTTCCCAGGACGACCTGCTACCTGGCCTACACTCTTCACTGGACACTGTATAGACCAGTTCCCAGGACGACCTGCTACCTGGCCTACACTCTTAAGTGGACACTGTATAGCCCAGTTCCCAGGACGACTGCTACCTGGCCTACACTCTTAACTGGACACTGTATAGACCAGTTCCCAGGACGACCTGCTACCTGGCCTACACTCTTAAGTGGACACTGTATAGCCCAGTTCCCAGGACGACCTGCTACCTGGCCTACACTCTTCACTGGACATTGTATAGCCCAGTTCCCAGGACGACCTGCTACCTGGCCTACACTCTTAACTGGACACTGTATAGACCAGTTCCCAGGACGACCTGCTACCTGGCCTACACTCTTCACTGGACACTGTATAGACCAGTTCCCAGGACGACCTGCTACCTGGCCTACACTCTTCACTGGACACTGTATAGACCAGTTCCCAGGACGACCTGCTACCTGGCCTACACTCTTCACTGGACACGTATGGACCAGTTCCCAGGACGACCTGCTACCTGGCCTACACTCTTCACTGGACACGTATGGACCAGTTCCCAGGACGACCTGCTACCTGGCCTACACTCTTCACTGGACACGTATGGACCAGTTCCCAGGGACGACCTGCTATGCCTTGGCCTGCACTCGTCACTGGACACGGTATGGACCAGTTCCCGTCAGCTGACTTTGTTTCTCACCAAAACTGTTTAACAGCAGAAAAGGTTTGATATTTTTATCTTAAAGACGCCAACTTTTCTCTTGTTTACAAAATTTCAAACTCAGAATGGAACTAATGAATTTATTCATGTTTTGAGCTGAAAGCTGTAGGTGGTGAAGGTCCTCGTTATAATACCATTCAAGTTAGAGCAACTAGCAAGTTTCCTTTAAACATTAGTAAAGTTTTGCCAAGTTGTGTTGGTCACCACCTACCACCATGACTGCTTTAAAGATATTTACTTTAAGAAGTTCGTAGATTTTTCGTTTTTTCCCCTACATTTCTATTTTCGTTCGTAACTAGAGAGCGCCTCATCCAATTTGCTTCAAATTTTCTACACTTATGTTCGGTAAGGAGGAACAAATTCTTAGAACAATTGACATGTTCACTTGGCCTTTGACCAAAGTTGATGAACAACTTCCAATCATCGTAGAATAACCCGGATAACTTCGACAACCTTCATAGGCCTAGCTCCAAGCTTTCGATAAAAAGTACCAAAAATCAGCGATAGTGAACAGTGAAATTATAATGTGTAGGTGCAAATTTTACCATTTTATGAATAAAATACTAGGAAATTTATATTCCCGATAAATCACGTTAAATAATTTTCTGTAATTCCTCCTTAACGGCTCCAATATCAATGCATAAATAACCCACAGATGGGAGAGGCAAGCTGACCACGACGTTTCGGTCCTTCTTGGACCATTTATTTGTGTATTGTTCCAGTCACGATGTCGTGCCTTTTTTGCTACTCAATATCTAATGGATGATACATCTTAGGACCAGGAAAGTACTTATTAATTTGTGTTAGTGTGTAGACAGTTTTTTTGTAATCATTGGAATCTAACATTCACCCAAAGTCTAACATTCACCCAAAGTCTAACATTCACCCAAAGTCTAAAATTTACCCAAAGTCTAAAATTTACCCAAAGTCTAACATTCACCCAAAGTCTAACATTCACCCAAAGTCTAACATTCACCCAAAGTCTTCTCAATGACCTTCGGACTTAACGAATGTCCCAACATTTGGTCTTTCAAAGCTGAGTGGGGACCTCATTGGCTCCACTGGGATCAAGAGCCCAGTGGTCCCATAAATACCAGCGATTTCATAATTTACATATAGATGAATGATCCTCTTTTATTTTTTTTCTAAGTATTACAGTACGAGACAGTTAAAGTAATTATCTCTGCTCTCATCCTTAAGAAATCTTAATTTAATATTTAAGCTTTCAAAATCACTGGGAAATTCAAATTTATAATCATTATTACTCATATTACATATTATTTTCTCAATATAAATGTATATAAATGTTCTTCAAAAATCTTCTCTAAGAAATCATTTGTAACAGCAGCATTGCAAAAGCCGGCATCCCACGGTGCCAGGTCAAGATGCCATGCCCAGTCAGCTGTGAGGAGTGACTCACAGTCAACATATGGGGCATAGAATAGCAACATCTCATGTGCCACACCCATGGGTCCTACTTGTGGGTGCGTCACCGACCAAGCTGGCTACGCGCCAGTGTCCTCACATCAGACAATCCTACCATGCTAACACAGTTACATTACTCAGCTATTATACGAATATACTTATTCTTAGGAACTTCATTTAGCGTATTCTTAAGAGAGATAGTTAATCTTAACTATTGATAAACTAGTGTCTCTTCAAGGGGGGAAGGCCCTCCTTGTCACGGTGAAGAGGCTCTTGATCTGAGGAATTTTTGGTTTCCTTCCTCAGACCGAACCTAATTACCCCCCAATCCCCCCTTCCCTATCCCATCCTCCCTTTCCTCCTCCTCCACCCCAATTTCCTTCCTATTTTCAGTCTTTGGAATTCTTCCCACAGGCACTCTAGTTCCTAGGTGGGGGGAAGGGTACTGTGGTCCATCCCATTCCATTGAGGTACTTGGCAGTGGTGTAGCGTGTCATGGAATCTGGACCACCTGGAGGTGTCCCGATCCCTCTCTGGTCTCCCGAGGGGAGGCTTTGGGTGTTTTTCAGGTGACGGGTGTATCTCTGGAGGCTGCCTGTCGGATTCTGGGGGGTGATAGCAAGGTGGCTCGGCAGATGTGAGGTTGCTATCCAGGATTGCTGGTTTACTGGCATGAAGGTTAGGTTATGACACGGGTTCCACACCGCATCTGCACTATTTGCGGTGCTGGGATCCTCTTGGGCGTGGAGGAGGATTTACGGCTTTTTTTTGCCTCTTAGGAGCTATTCCTTTACACCCCCCCCCCTTTTTTTTCTTTCTTTCTTTTTCTACAAAACAACAAGAAAGAAGTGACATAACCATGGAGTCCCAAATCCATGAACCTGCTCCCTCAGGGCCCTTTACTGATACTGCACCCTGTTCTGACCCTGCCTTGTTATTTGTCCACTCTTTGGACATTTCTAATACCCCTGTACCTCTTGCTGGTGTCGCTTTGTCACCCGCTTCAGGTACCAGGGTTTCGACTGACTCCTTCAATACCTCTGATCTCCGCTCTTCTTTGACTATGCTTCCTGCTTCACCCTCTGTGGTGCGGCAATTTTCGGATCGCCCGCCCGTCCCACGTCGGACCTACTCCAGTCCCACACCAAAGCGCCCAAGACCATTACCTGATGATACTTCTTCACTTTCTTCTCAGTCTACTCAGAAAAGACCAGCATGTCACGCACTCTCTTTCAAAGCTATGTTTCAAAATACACAATGGACCAAGTATTTTACTCTTCCACCGACTTCCTCTACTGCCTATCTTTCCAACCATAGTATTGGCAAGGCGTTCCTACGACACGTTGGTAGAGATATATCCTTTCATGCTCTCAAGAGCGGTACACACATCATCACTGTCCAGAATGCTAACCAAGCTCACGATCTTTCTCTTCTTACAACTATCGATACTATTCCTGTAACTATTGAAAAACATCATTCCCTCAATTCTTGTAGTGGTACTGTCATTCTGCCCCATACCATTGTCGAATAGAATTTCCAGAGATGTGGCGATGACATTGTGGAACAGCTAGAACTCCAAGATCTCCGAATCCTCAAAGTAGACACTTATGTTTTCCCTGCCCGCAGGCGGAGACGATACCCTTGCAATGTAGCTTGCTTAACTTTTGACTGCCGTGAGCTTCTGTCCACTGTATATATTGCGGGACACCGTTTAAAAGTTCGAAAGGTGATCCCTACACTGCAACAGTGTAGAAATTGCTGGCGTTTTGGTCATCCAGCAAAATATTGCATGTCCATGGCCCAGTCTGTGGTGCTGACGACCATTCCAATACGTCTTGTAGTCTACCTCCCATCTTACTCTCGCCGTTGCCAAGTTTACTTAAATGAGCGTGAAATCCGTTGTTTCAAAAAGGCAGAAGACCTCCCATATGCTATGGCAGTCTCTCATCCAAGCCTACAAGGGAAACTTCCCCATATTTCTTATTCTCGAGTTACTAAACGTCCCACCTCCTCTGGGGTCCAAACCTCTTCTCTGTGGTCACCCTTCCAGTCACCCCTATCTCTAATTCTTTTGCTATCCTGGACTCAGAGGTCCCTACCTCGGCACCTCATTCTGTTCTCACCTCTTCCTCTTCTCACTTACAAGTTTCTGTGTCTACAAGACCTCGTACGACACCTACTCCCCATTACCTTTCTCCCTCTCCGAAGTCTAAAACATCCCCATTGTTAATATCTCCTTTCACCCCTCCTTCCCTTCTGCAACCTGCTCATTTTTCCATCACAGTCTGTGTACCCGGTTCTTCACCTCTAACTGGCTCTGTTACGAGTGTGGAGGTTCATCCTCCTCCTCGTACAGTACCTTCTTTCCTTATCCCCTCCCAAGTTCTTCCTCTTCTGCTCCCTCCCAAGACACTTCCTCTCCTGTCCTCTCTAGTTCCCTCTACCCTTTCGTTCCCCACTACTTTGGTACAGTCCATCGTTTCCCCAATCTTTACTCACCCTCCTTTCATCTCCAATATTGTTCCACATACAACGTCCTTGTCCTCCGAAACACATGACGCTATCTCAGAATATATTGATGGACATCGATCCACCTCCTGTTTCTTCTCTTCACACTTCTTCGTTCTGCACAACTCCTTTCTTCGCAACGTCCCAATCCTTTGCTGCTTAAAAGTTTCCCGCTACCTCCACATGTGGAGTTTTCTAACCCTACTAGTCCATAGATTCCTCTACCTTCAGATTTCTTGTATCTTTCTCTTCACAAATCATGGCTTATTTACAGTGGAATATCCGCAGCCTCAGATGTAACAGGGGTGAGCTCCAGGTGTTGCTCTCCTAGTTTCCCCTGTGTGTGTTTGTTTACAACAACCCAAATTTTGCTCCGCTGTTATCCATCCCATCTCAGGCTATGATATATTATATTCATCAGATTCTTTTCCCGATGGAACCTTTAATGAAAGTGCACTTCTTATATGCACCAGTATTCCATACCATCAGACCTTTGTTCATCCTTTGCTGCATTACACTGCAGCCCATATCCACTTGAATAAGTGGTATGCAATCTGTTCTTTGTATCTCTCCTTCTCGGGCATTATCAATCCCAGATGTTGCATTTCTGGTTTCTTCCTTACCACCACCACTTCCGTTACTTGGCGATTTTAATGCCCACCATTTTCTCTGGGGGTTTCACTGTGACTCCCGTGGCATTCAGTTGGAAGCTTTTCTCGCTTGTCTACCCCTCCTTGTTTTAAATACGGGTACTCCCACCAATTTTGATCTTCGTACTCATTCTCTCTCCTGCATCGATCTCTCGGTTTGCTCTTCCTCAACTGTACTAGTCTTCACCCGGCCTGTCCTCCCAGACTTGCATAACAGCGATCATTTTCCAATCATCCTTACTTCTCCTTCGTATTCACCACCTCCTCGTAGACCACGCTGACAATTTATCCGAGCAAATTGGGACCTTTACTCGCATCTAACTGCTTTAGTGAGGTTCCTTCTTCGTCCTTCATTGATGAGCTTATACAACTCTTCTCGGCCTTAGTTTTAACCGAAGCTTCACATTATATACCCCAAACCTTGAGCAGGCATTCTCAGAAGTGTGTGCCTTGGTGGCTTGTGCTCGGGCAGAACGTTTGAAACGCGTTGCGTGGGGCAGGTACTGGTACAATAGAACCACAGTGACTCCTTGATTTTAACCAGAAGTGAGTGGTCGCTCGCTGTGTCATCCGTGACGCTAAACACACTTCTTGGCAGGATTGTTTCTACCATCACCTCTGCTTCCTCTATGAGTGCAGTCTGGTAAAAAGTACAGAAACTGAGTGGTAAATACTCTCCCAACCCAGCTCCTGTTCTTCGGGTTGCCGGTGTTGATATAGCAAACCCTCTTAATGTTGCCACCGAAATTGGTAATCATCTTGTCCGTATCTCTCACGGGCTTCATAAATGTCCCTCGTTTCGTTCCTCAAAGTCTGCCAAAGAGTTAGAGCCCTTAAACTTTTCTTCTATCAGAGAAGAATCTTATAATTTGTCTTTTACACTTCTGGAACTGGAGGCAACACTCTCAGCTTGCCGATCATCAGCAGCTGGGCCTGACGGCATTCATATTCGTATGCTACAGCATTTACATCAATCAGCCCTTGCTGTCCTCTTACGACTCTTTAATCTTATTTGGTCACAAGGAGTTCTTCCCCAGCTGTGGAAATCTGCCATTCTTCTCCCTTTCCGCAAACCGGGTACTACAGAACAGTATGCCTCCCACTAACGTCCCATTGCTCTTACCAGTGCAGTTTGCAAGGTGATGGAAAATCTGAAAATAGACGTTTGATATGGCATTTAGAGACACACAACAGTCTCTCCAATAGTCAATATGGTTTTCGTAAGAGCCGTTCTACCATTGACCCTTTACTGCGCTTAGATACGTATGTCCGTAATGCCTTTGCCAATAACTACTTAGTTATAGCCTTCTTTTTTGACCTTGAGAAGGCATATGAAACTACTTGAAGATATAACATCTTGGCCTACGCCCACTCCTTAGGCCTCCTTAGCAATCTTCCATTTTTCCTTAAGAACTTCTTAACTGAAAGACATTTCCGTGTTCGAGTTAATAATAGGCTTTTCCCGGACTTTGTCCAAGCTGAAGGTGTGTCCCAGGGATGTGTTCCGAGCACCACACTTTTTCTCCTTGCTATAAATAATCTGGCCTCTGTTCTTTTATCCAATATTTGGTCATCACTTTATGTTGATGACTTCGCTATAACTTGTGCGGGCGCTGACTGTCACCTCTTTGCAGTTTCTCTCCAGGATGCGGTCAACCGTGTTTCCGATTGGGCCACCACTCATGGGTTTAATTTTTCTAGTACTAAAACACAAAATTACTTTCACTAGACGTTTTGTCGTCTCTGATCATCCATTGTACCTATATGGTTCGTGTATCCTAGAACATGATGCAGTCAGGTTTCTCTGCCTTCTGTTTGACAGTAGGTTACTCTTGAAACCTCACATTACCTCTCTGAAGGTAACTTGTCATAGCCGGCTGAACCTCCTTAAAACCCTCGCTCATGCTTCAAGGGGGGCTGATTGTAGAACTCTCCTTCGACTACATTCAGCCCTAATTTTATCGAAACTCGATTATGGCGACCAGATCTATTCAGCGGCCTCTCCTGCAACTCTGTCTAGCCTTAATCCCATCCATCACCAGGGATTACGTTTATGCTTCGGTGTTTTTCGCTCTTCACCAGTTGAGAGCCTCTGTGCAGAGGCGAATATTCCATCCTTGTCCGATCACCGTGATGCTCATTGCCTTCGCTATTATGTTCGCTCTCATGACCTCCGCAATCCTTCCATATATAGGATAGTCACTGATATTAGTAGACGTTCTTTATTTGTTCGTCGCCCCTGTTTATTCCGTCCCTTTTCTCTTCACCTATATTCGCTCTTGTCCTCCCTTCAGTTACCACCTTCTATGTACATGTAGCATCTCACTTTTCCCTACCCCCCTGAGAAGTTCCGACGGTTTGTGTCTGTTCTTTCCCACTGCCATGTGCAAAAGCCCAACTGCCTATGGTGGCTTCTCGTTCTCTTTTTCTTAACCACTTCCGATCTCATTCTCATGCCATCGCAGTGTACACTGAAGGTTCCAAGTCTGATTCGCAGCAGTGTTTCCGGACAATGTCGAGCGAGGGCATTTATTATCCCCGGCTAGCATTTTTACGGCTGAATTGTATGCCATTGTCGTGGCACATATCCGTATTGCATCTATGCCTGTGTCACTATTTGTTGTCGTTTCAGACTCTCTTAGTGCTTTACAGACTATATGAAAATTTGATACACCTCATTCCTTGGTTCTTCATATCCAGCTTTGTTGTTGTTTTTTGTTGGGTCCCTGGTCATGTTGACATACAGGGCAATGAACAGGCAGACACTGCTGCGCAGTCAGCAGTACATGATCTCCCAGTTTCGTATAGAGGTGTTCCATTCACAGACTATTTTGCTGTAATTGCTACACACCTTCGTGTTGTGTGGGTTTTGAGAGAGATAAATAGGTTGTCAAAGGACACTCCTTGTAGGATGGTTACGGTATATTTACGAGTCTTTGAGAGGGAGTCCCAGGCCACGTCTGCCCAGCTGTATGTCGGCCTAGAAGTGAGGGTGAAGGCCTGTGACGTAGCAGCCACATGGAGCGAGAGCTCTGACGTCACAGTAACAAGGGAGCCTACATGTAACATCTGGGGTTACTATACTGAGATACACTACACAAGTGTATACATATTTACTGACACCACAGCTCGGCCATGTTACATATGATGTCTCGGCATACTAGACAACTCTATAGCTGAACAGACAGGTGGCACTGGGTGAATCTATACAATAGCAAACACATTATAACTTAGAACTAATCACGATTAATCTTACTATCACACTTCTTGAGTTAATGCATTATATATATATTACAATTTGCAAATTTGATCGATCGATCGATGTATATTCATACACTCTACGGCTTCTGAGGAAGAATAAATATTTACAGGGAAGAAGTTTTAACAGAAAAGATAAACTCGGCGCACACAGGTTATACTGTTAAAACTCAGAACTTGGAGAGAACTTGAACACACAAAAATCTTACTAGATACTGGAAATCTGATAACAAAACACACAGTCAATAATTCAGTTCTAAACTGGATTTTCTAATTTTCTATCTTTAGCTCACGACTTATGATCACTTTCCTACTGAAGGAATGAACAGGCTTGGTGGAGTTGATGGATCTCTCCCCAGCTGAAATAGTTAGCTCAATAACACAAAGTATGAGCAAAGGAGAACGGCTCTCACTATCTCTTACTGCAGGTAATAATTACTCGACACACGACACTTTACTCTGCAAAGGAATTACTGTCAACTGGAAAGTTCACTATCTGGAACACGAGGGACAACAACTGGCACTCTAGTGAATACACTAGCAACAGAAACAGCTTTCTGCAATTGCTTTTTCATCAGCAAGAGATGCTATAACTCATTCAAGTACTCTTTCTTCAACAAAGCGTCCCCTGGAGAGGAACTACTACTTGAACTAGCAACATTGCAAGGATAGACTCAGCACTTAAGGCGGTCCGGGATACCTCCGGCACCCTAGGCATCTGAACGCTATCTTGCATGCAAGATATTGTAGGGGCTGAATTCCAAACAGGAATGACAGTAATACTAGTAGTGCCTTACCGCTCGGCAACGTTAATAATTAAAACACAAATCTACAAGAACTAATCTGAACTTCACATTCTGCATCACTCTGGCAAATCTCTGATACAAGCTGGGAGAACAAACACATTGCTCAAAGGCTAGAGACTTTCTATCAGTCAGTAAGGGACTATAAGAACTTTTCACTGATTCATTATCATTATGGCTCTGAATAGCAGCACACACAGTATTATCGCACAAATTTACTTGAGCTTCATTGCATTGACTGGCAGCAAACACATAGTTATCACTTGAATTTACTAGAGACATGACTTCGAGCAAAAGAAGAAGAATTTAGATGAAAGCAAAATTAATGCAAGTATACAGCACAATACAGCTTAACTGGTATTAATTGTTTAACTATTCTGCATAAGTAACACGAATAATTGCACAATAACACTAAAGAAAAGATAACTCACTGGAAATTGACTTGGCAAGAAAATTCAACACACTAAAAATGAAAAAAAAAAAACTAGCTTTAACTGGAAATAACTGCAAAATGAGTTTTCTTTTCTTTTAAATATCAACAAAAATTGCAACACAATAAAAAAATTAAATGCACAAATATTTAAAAGAATTCAATAATGGTTATAGCAAGAGCAACAATCTGATGAAACAAATCACTAAAAAAAAAGGAGAATTGCACAAAACAATTTAAAAAAGTGCCTGGTTACTATGTGTGTGCTCTTTCCCATGCCTATAAAAGTGCCTGGTTACTATGTGTGTGCTCTTTCCCATGCCTATAAAAGTGCCTGGTTACTATGTGTGTGCTCTTTCCCATGTCTATAAAAGTGCCTGGTTACTATGTGTGTGCTCTTTCCCATGTCTATAAAAGTGCCTGGTTACTATGTGTGTGCTCTTTCCCATGCCTATAAAAGTGCCTGGTTACTATGTGTGTGCTCTTTCCCATGTCTATAAAAGTGCCTGGTTACTATGTGTGTGCTCTTTCCCATGTCTATAAAAGTGCCTGGTTACTATGTGTGTGCTCTTTCCCATGTCTATAAAAGTGACTGGTTACTATGTGTGTGCTCTTTCCCATGCCTATAAAAGTGCCTGGTTACTATGTGTGTGCTCTTTCCCATGCCTATAAAAGTGACTGGTTACTATGTGTGTGCTCTTTCCCATGCCTATAAAAGTGCCTGGTTACTATGTGTGTGCTCTTTCCCATGTCTATAAAAGTGACTGGTTACTATGTGTGTGCTCTTTCCCATGCCTATAAAAGTGCCTGGTTACTATGTGTGTGCTCTTTCCCATGCCTATAAAAGTGCCTGGTTACTATGTGTGTGCTCTTTCCCATGTCTATAAAAGTGACTGGTTACTATGTGTGTGCTCTTTCCCATGCCTATAAAAGTGCCTGGTTACTATGTGTGTGCTCTTTCCCATGTCTATAAAAGTGCCTGGTTACTATGTGTGTGCTCTTTCCCATGCCTATAAAAGTGCCTGGTTACTATGTGTGTGCTCTTTCCCATGTCTATAAAAGTGACTGGTTACTATGTGTGTGCTCTTTCCCATGCCTATAAAAGTGCCTGGTTACTATGTGTGTGCTCTTTCCCATGCCTATAAAAGTGCCTGGTTACTATGTGTGTGCTCTTTCCCATGCCTATAAAAGTGCCTGGTTACTATGTGTGTGCTCTTTCCCATGCCTATAAAAGTGACTGGTTACTATGTGTGTGCTCTTTCCCATGCCTATAAAAGTGCCTGGTTACTATGTGTGTGCTCTTTCCCATGCCTATAAAAGTGCCTGGTTACTATGTGTGTGCTCTTTCCCATGCCTATAAAAGTGACTGGTTACTATGTGTGTGCTCTTTCCCATGTCTATAAAAGTGACTGGTTACTATGTGTGTGCTCTTTCCCATGTCTATAAAAGTGCCTGGTTACTATGTGTGTGCTCTTTCCCATGCCTATAAAAAGTGCCTGGTTACTATGTGTGTGCTCTTTCCCATGCCTATAAAAGTGACTGGTTACTATGTGTGTGCTCTTTCCCATGCCTATAAAAGTGCCTGGTTACTATGTGTGTGCTCTTTCCCATGCCTATAAAAGTGCCTGGTTACTATGTGTGTGCTCTTTCCCATGCCTATAAAAGTGCCTGGTTACTATGTGTGTGCTCTTTCCCATGCCTACAAAAGTGCCTGGTTACTATGTGTGTGCTCTTTCCCATGCCTATAAAAGTGCCTGGTTACTATGTGTGTGCTCTTTCCCATGCCTATAAAAGTGCCTGGTTACTATGTGTGTGCTCTTTCCCATGCCTATAAAAGTGCCTGGTTACTATGTGTGTGCTCTTTCCCATGCCTATAAAAGTGCCTGGTTACTATGTGTGTGCTCTTTCCCATGCCTATAAAAGTGCCTGGTTACTATGTGTGTGCTCTTTCCCATGCCTATAAAAGTGCCTGGTTACTATGTGTGTGCTCTTTCCCATGCCTATAAAAGTGCCTGGTTACTATGTGTGTGCTCTTTCCCATGTCTATAAAAGTGCCTGGTTACTCTGTGTGTGCTCTTTCCCATGTCTATAAAGGTGCCTGGTTACTATGTGTGTGCTCTTTCCCATGTCTATAAAAGTGCCTAATTACTATGTGTGTGCTCTTTCCCATGTCTATAAAAGTGCCTGGTTACTATGTGTGTGCTCTTTCCATGCCTATAAAAGTGCCTGGTTACTCTGTGTGTGCTCTTTCCCATGTCTATAAAGGTGCCTGGTTACTATGTGTGTGCTCTTTCCCATGTCTATAAAAGTGCCTAATTACTATGTGTGTGCTCTTTCCCATGTCTATAAAAGTGCCTGGTTACTATGTGTGTGCTCTTTCCCATGTCTATAAAGGTGCCTGGTTACTATGTGTGTGCTCTTTCCCATGTCTATAAAAGTGCCTAATTACTATGTGTGTGCTCTTTCCCATGTCTATAAAAGTGCCTGGTTACTATGTGTGTGCTCTTTCCCATGTCTATAAAAGTGCCTGGTTACTATGTGTGTGCTCTTTCCCATGTCTATAAAAGTGCCTGGTTACTATGTGTGTGCTCTTTCCCATGCCTATAAAAGTGCCTGGTTACTATGTGTGTGCTCTTTCCCATGTCTATAAAGGTGCCTGGTTACTATGTGTGTGCTCTTTCCCATGCCTATAAAGGTGCCTGGTTACTATGTGTGTGCTCTTTCCCATGCCTATAAAAGTGCCTGGTTACTATGTGTGTGCTCTTTCCCATGCCTATAAAAGTGCCTGGTTACTATGTGTGTGCTCTTTCCTATGCCTATAAAAGTGCCTGGTTACTATGTGTGTGCTCTTTCCCATATCTATAAAAGCCGGCTGTTTGCAGTTGATATTATTTTATCGTACCTCTCCTCAGTCTCTCTTAACACAAGTTGCCACACGGAGCAACATCGCTCTCCCTCTTATTTTAACGTTAACAACAAATTAATTTGTTTAATAATAGTAATACAATTATTATTAGTAGTAAATTATTTACATTGCATTGATTTTATCTAATTTTATACAACTTATTCATTTTCTAACATTCTTGGTACCTTACGCCTTCTGTTTTTCACCTCAAACTTTCAACTGCCGGTCACCATAAACTTCCACCAGCTAAAATTTTCGTAAACCTTATCAAGATCAAGATCAAGAAAGTTTAGGTAAAACCCCATGTGGGGTGAGCTGGGAAGATGCGATAGGCTAAGAATAGCGGTGTAGAGGAGTATCCACAGTCGGAGAAAAAGAGCCAGGACTTAACCCAGCTGCTAGGCGCTCGTGGGACGACCTTGAAGACAGGAAGAGCAAGCTGTGTATCCAACGGTCTCGTGGTAGTTGAGGTCTTGAGTCTTGGGAAGCTGGCAGTTTCTAGGTCACAGGAGAGAACAGGCAGGTAGGAACATCAGAGGGCAGGCAGGTAGGAGCATTAGAGGGCAGCACGCAGGTGGGAGTTGTTGGAGTAAATGAGGAGGTAGGTTTGCAGTGTAGCCATTTATAAGCTTTTTGAAGTTGCTTCTGGCGAGTTGGTATAGATTAGTCTTGTTACTGAAGATGAAACTCTTAACCCAACCAACTTCCATAACAATCATACCTCCTATAATAACCATACTTATTACAATGATCTTAAACTTCGAACACTGAAACGTACTGCTCGCAGACTAGGCCTAGCCTATAGAAAACATCGTACCCCTGGAATGCTTACATCATTAGTAAGGCCTCACCTAGATTACGCAGCTCAGTTCTGGTCTCCATTTTACAGATGGATATAAATTCGTTAGAAAACATTCAGCGACGAATGACAAAGTTAATTCATAGCATTAGAAATCTTCCGTATGAAGAAAGATTGAAGACCCTTAAATTACATTCACCTTTGGCATTGAATGGAAATTTCATAGTACGAATAACTCAGTAACGGTCCCAGATTTTCGCTTAGCAGATTACAATGGACTTAGAGAACACTTATCATCTGTGGACTGGGGTAATGAAGAGAGCTATCAATATGACAGTTTTCTGAACACTATACATGCTGCCCAAATAACATTTATCCCATATAAAGAAATTAGATCGAATAGAAATGACCCAAAATGGATGAATAATAGGCTCAAATATCTTTTAGGGCAGAAGAAAGGAATTTATAGGCGTATCAAAAGAGGTGAGGGTCATCTTATGAGTCAGTATATT
>WNWK01026178.1:0-27690 GCA_009830355.1 Cherax destructor
CTGGAGTGCTCTAATGTCCTCGTTTGAATGAATTGGACGGCCTATTTTGGTGTCATCAGTAAATTTACTTATGCTACTATTTATTCCCTCATCTATGTCGTTTATGTAAATTGTAAACAACAGGGGCCCAAAACTGACCCCTGGAACACCCATGAGACACGCCCCATTCTGATTTCTCTCCCATTTATGCAAACTCTCTGCCTATTAGTCAACCATGCCTCTACCCAGGAAAAAATTTCTCCTCCTATTCCGTGCCTTAAGTTTCCTCAGTAGCCTCTGATGTGGAACTTTATCGAAAACCTTACTGAAGTCCATATACACAATATCATATTCATTACCATGATCTACTTCCTCAAACACCTTAGTGAAAAAAGTTAGTAAATTCGTAAGACATGAACGCCCCCTTGTAAACCGTGTTGAGATTCATTAATCAATTTATGCTTTTCAAGATGGCTACATTGCCTCGGCAATTATTGATTCCATAAATTTACCAACTATGGGGTAAGGCTTATTGGTCTATAGTTCGAAGCTAAGGACCTGTCACCTGCCTTGTAAATAGGTATTACATTTCCCTTTTCCACTTGTCTATATGCCAGTTTGTAGTGATATATTGAAAAGATTTCCCAAAAGGTTTGCTAAGTTCCTCTTTACATTCCTTTAAAACTCTTGCAAACAGTTCATCAGGGCCTGGGGATTTGTTAGGTTTAATTTCTCTATTTGTCTGAGGACCATGTCACTAGTTACCCCAATCGAGCATAGCCTGTTATCTTCCAGTTCTACATAATTTATTATTTCTGGAATTCTGCTATTATCTTCCTGAGTAAAAACTGAGAGGAAGTAAGTATTGAAAATTTCACACATATCCTTATCACTGTCCGTGATCTGTCTTGAGTTACTCTTAAGTGGGCCTATCTTGTCCCTAATCTTACTTCTGTATACCTGAAAGAACCCTTTTGGGTTAGTCTTCGAATCCCTTGCGACCTTAGCCTCATAATCCCTTTTTGCTTTTCTTATTCCTTTTTTTATTTCTCTCTTTAATTGAAAATATTGATTTCTTATCTGCCCATCCCCTCTTTTGATACGCCTATATTGCCTCTCTTTTGACCAATGAGATGTTTTAATCTATTGTTCATCCATTTAGGATCATTTTGTTAGATCTAATTTCCCTACTTGGAACAAAAGTTGTTTGGGCAGCTAGAACTATGCTCTGAAAACGTCATATTGGCAACCAAAACCACCTACCTGACCCATAGTCAGGTCATCCCAATTTAGCCCACCTAGGTGTCCGTGAATATGACAGGTGTTCCTTGTAACTAAGATTCGTAACATTTTACAAAGTAACACAGAGAATGTGTTTCAGTTGTGATCACTGGTACGTTGAAGAAACACAAGCTAGAGAATGGAACAGCCTTAAGTAGCAGTGATAACATGGTCAAGGAACACTTAGTAGGCTGATATGTTCTCTGTTTATGGTGGTGTGTGTTCACTCACAGGAGTGGTGTTCACTCACAGCAGTGGTGTGTCACACTCACAGGAGGGTGTTCACTCACAGCAGTGGTGTGTCACACTCACAGGAGGGGTGTTCACTCACAGCAGTGGTGTGTTCACTCACAGCAGTGGTGTGTTCACTCACAGCAGTGGTGTGTCACACTCACAGGAGTGGTGTTCACTCACAGCAGTGGTGTGTCACACTCACAGGAGGGGTGTTCACTCACAGCAGTGGTGTGTTCACTCACAGCAGTGGTGTGTTCACTCACAGCAGTGGTGTGTTCACTCACAGGAGGGGTGTTCACTCACAGGAGGGGTGGAACAGACCAACACAGTCTCCATGATACAGTGTTACTATCGGCTTCTGAAGACAGACTATCCATGTTGATCGTGATGGTGATAGTTCCAACTAGTCACACACCTTCTCCCCTCTCTTTAACCCCTCCCCCTTCCCTCTGCCTCCTCCCCTTCCCCCTAACCCCTTCCAAAAATCCCCCCTCACCTCCGATCCCAAAATCCCCCCTCCCTCTGGTCTGCTCCGGGACTTTAGACTCGTGAAATAAAAGAAAAAAATCTGTATATACACTGAAGGATTGACAGCTTTAACAACAACAGCAGCAGTAGCAACACTAGCAACAACAGCAGCAGCAATAACAACACTAGCAATAACAGCAGCAGTAGCAACACTAGCAACAACAGCAGTAGTAGTAACAACACTAACAACAACATCAGCGGTAACAACCTAGCAACAACAGCCAGCAGTAACAACACTTGCAACAACAGCGTATCAACACTAGCAACAACAGCGCAGTGGCAACACTAGCAACAACAGCTGCAGTAACAACACTAGCAACAACAGCAGCAGTAACAACACTAGCAACAACAGCAGCAATAACACTAGCAACAACAGCAGCAATAACAACACTAGCAACAACAGCAAAGTAACAACAGCAGCAATAGCAACACTAGCAACAACGCAGCAGAACAACACTAGCAACAACAGCAGCAGTAACAACACTAGCAACAAAGCAGCAGAGCAGCAATAACAACACTAGCAACAACAGCAGCAATAACACTAGCAACAACAGCAGCAATAACAACACTAGCAACAACAGCAGCAGTACAACACTAGCAACAACAGCAGCAATAACAACACTAACGACAACAACAGCGCAGCAATAACAACACTAGCAACCAGCAACAGCAGCAGCAATAACAACCTAGCAACAGCAGCAACGCAGCATAAGACACTAGCAACAACAGCAGCAATGAACACTAGCAACAGCAGCAGCAATAACACTAGCAGCACAGCAGCAATGACAACACTAGCAACAACACAGCAGCATGCCTACAACTAGCAACAACAGCAGCAGCAAAAACAACACTAGCAACAGCAGCAGAATAACAACAGCAACCAGCAGCAATATCAACACTAGCAACAACAGCAGCAATAACAACACTAGCAACAACAACAGCAATAACAACACTAGCAACAACAGCAGCAATAACAACACTAGCAACAACAGCAGCAATAAACATTAGCAACAACAGCGCAATAACAACACTGGCCCAAAAACAGCAGATAACAACACTACAACAACAGCAGCATAACAACACTAGCAACAACAGCAACAGCAACAGAGCAGCAATAACAACAGCACAGTAACAACAACAGCAGCAATAGCAATAACAACGCAGCAGCAACAACAAAGCAGCAACAGCAACAATAAGACACACACAACAGCAGCAATAACACTACAACACAGCAACAATAACACAGCAGCAATAGCAGCAATACAACACTAAGCAACAACAACAGCAGAGCAGTAGCATCAATAACAACACAGCAACAACAAACAGCAACAGACAACACTAGCAACAGCAGCAGCAAAACAAAGCATAGCAACAACAGCAGCAAAACACAGCTAGCAACAACAACAGCAACAGTAACAACAATACAACAACAACAGCAATACAACACAGCAAACAACAGGCAGCAATAACAACACTAGACAGCAACAATAACAACAACAAGCAGCAATAACAACACGCGCAACAACAACAGCAATCAACACTAACAACAACAGCAGCAGTAACAACACAGCAACAACACAACAGCAACAGTAGCAGCAATAACAACAGCAGCAGTGACACAACACAGCAAAACCCATGCAGCAATAACAACAGGGAGCAACAACAACAACAGCAGCAGAAGCAACAAAACAACAGCAGCAGCAGCAACACAACAGCAGCAGCAACAACAACAGCAGCAGCAACAACAACAGCAACAGTAGCAGCAATAAAACAGCAGCAGCAAAAGCAGCAGCAACAACAACAACAGCAGAGCATCAACAACAGCAACAGCAGCAACAATAACAGCAACAGCAATAACAACAGCAGCAGCAACAACAACAGCAGCAGTACAGCACTAACAACAGCAGCAGCAACAACACAGCAGCAGCAACAATAACACACAGTAGCACAAAACAACAGCAGCAGCAACAACACAGCAGCATAACAACATAGCAGCAAAACAACAGCAGCAGCAACAAAACAGCAACAGAGGCACATAACAACAGCAGCAGCAAACAACAACAGCAGTTGCAGCATTAACAACAGCAGCAACAAACAACAGCAGCAGCAACAACAACAGCAACAGCAGCAAAACAACAGCAGCACAAACACAAGCAGAAGCAGCAATAACAACAGTAGCAGCAAAACAACAGCAGCAGCAACAAAACAACAGCAGCAACAACAACAACAACAGCAGCAGCACAACAACAACAACAGCAAGCAACAACAAGCAGCAATAACAACAGCAGCAGAACAAAGCCAGAGCACAATAAACAGCAACAACACAGCAGCAGCAACAACAACAACAGCAGCAAACAAGCAACAGCGCAGTGCAGCAATAACAACAGCAGCAGCAAAACAACAGCAGCAGCACAACAACAGCAGCAGTAACAACAACAGCAGCAGAACAACGAACAACAGGACAACAATACACTGTGTACCACGAGCAAGCACAACACTACTGACTTCACGCCTATATTAACCGCACATCTACTGCTAACTACTTTTCTACAGTTTCACAACAACAAACACGCTACACATATCTACTACCTATCTACTATTTATCTACAGTATCTACTTATCTACCATGCTATCTACCAGCATCACATCTACTGCCTACACCTATCTACTCATCACCCGTGCACATCAACTGCATCTACACTATCTACTGCTATCTACCCTATCACGTTATCACCCCTTATCTTACGCATCAAGCATCAACAATATCGTCTGCAAAATCCTACGCCTTAACTACAAAGTATCACTCCTTATTAACACCAAAGTATCACATACAGATATTACACGAAGATCAACAATTATCAGTCACAAAACTTCTCTCAAACGCAACATGTCATTGTATCTAGATCACCTAGTATCTTATCTAGTACTTCCTGAAGTATCCCTTATCTATGTATCCTATATCTTATCTAGTACTTCTAAGTATCTTTATCTAGTACTTCCTGAGCTCTTTATCTAGTACTTCCTAAGTATCTATCTAGTACTCCTAAGTATCTTATCTAGTACTCCTGAATACTTATCTAGCCTACTTCTAGTATCTTTATCTATACTCTCTGAAGTATCTTCTATCTCAGTACTTCCTGAAGTATCTTTATCTAGTACTTCTTGAAGTATCTTTATCTAGTACTTCTTGAAGTATCTTTATCTAGTACTTCCTGAAGTATCTTTATCTAGTACTTCCCGAAGTATCTTTATCTAGTACTTCCTGAAGTATCTTTATCTAGTACTTCCTGAAGTATCTTTATCTAGTACTTCCTGAAGTATCTTTATCTAGTACTTCCTGAAGTATCTTTATCTAGTACTTCCTGAAGTATCTTGATCTAGTATTTCCTGAAGTATCCTTATCTAGTACTTCCTGAAGTATCTTTATCTAGTACTTCCTAAAGTATCTTTATCTAGTACTTCTTGAAGTATCTTTATCTAGTACTTCTTGAAGTATCTTTATCTAGTACTTCCTGAAGTATCTTTATCTAGTACTTCCTAAAGTATCTTTATCTAGTACTTCCTGAAGTATCTTTACCTAGTACTTCCTGAAGTATCTTTATCTAGTACTTCTTGAAGTATCTTTATCTAGTACTTCCTGAAGTATCTTTATCTAGTACTTCCTGAAGTATCTTTATCTAGTACTTCCTGAAGTATCTTCATCTAGTACTTCCTGAAGTATCTTTATCTAGTACTTCCTGAAGTATCTTTATCTAGTACTTCCTGAAGTATCTTTATCTAGTACTTCCTGAAGTATCTTTATCTAGTACTTCCTGAAGTATCTTTATCTAGTACTTCCTGAAGTATCTTTATCTAGTACTTCCTGAAGTATCTTTATCTAGTACTTCCTGAAGTATCTTTATCTAGTACTTCCTGAAGTATCTTTATCTAGTACTTCCTGAAGTATCTTTATCTAGTACTTCCTGAAGTATCTTTATCTAGTACTCCTGAAGTATCTTTATCTAGTACTTCCTGAAGTATCTTTATCTAGTACTTCCTGAAGTATCTTTATCTAGTACTTCCTGAAGTATCTTTATCTAGTACTTCCTGAAGTATCTTTATGCTATACTTCCTAAGTATCTTTATCTAGTACTTCTTGAAGTATCTTTATCTAGTACTTCCTGAAGTATCTTTATCTAGTACTTCCTGAAGTAACTTTATCTAGTACTTCCTGAAGTATCTTTATCTAGTACTTCTTGAAGTATCTTTATCTAGTACTTCCTGAAGTATCTTTATCTAGTACTTCCTGAAGTATCTTTATCTAGTACTTCCTGAAGTATCTTTATCTAGTACTTCTTGAAGTATCTTTATCTAGTACTTCTTGAATTATCTTTATCTAGTACTTCTTGAAGTATCTTTATCTAGTACTTCCTGAAGTACTTTATCTAGTACTTCCTGAAGTATCTTTATCTAGTACTTCTGAAGTATCTTTATCTAGTACTTCCTGAAGTATCTTTATCTAGTACTTCCTGAGTATCTTTATCTAGTACTTCTGAAGTATCTTTATCTAGTCCTTCTTGCACTAGTTCCAATCTTTATCTAGTGAACTTACTACTGTACACAGCTCAGTATCTTTATCTAGTACTACTGTAATATTATGTTGTGACAGCCTCCAGTAACACTGTGTCACCTCCACTACATGTAAGAGCCTCCAGTAACAATGTGTTACCTCCACTACATGTAAGAGCCTCCAGTAACACTGTGTCACCGTCACTACATGTAAGAGCCTCCAGTAACACTGTCACCTCCACTACACACGCCTCCAGTAACACTGTCACCTCCACTACACACGCCTCCAGTAACACTGTCACCTCCACTACACACGCCTCCAGTAACACTGTCACCTCCACTACACACGCCTCCAGTAACACTGTCACCTCCACTACACACGCCTCCAGTAACACTGTCACCTCCACTACACACGTCTCCAGTAACACTGTCACCTCCACTACACACGTCTCCAGTAACACTGTCACCTCCACTACACACGTCTCCAGTAACACTGTCACCTCCACTACACACGTCTCCAGTAACACTGTCACCTCCACTACACACGCCTCCAGTAACACTGTCACCTCCACTACACACGCCTCCAGTAACACTGTCACCTCCACTACACACGCCTCCAGTAACACTGTCACCTCCACTACACACGCCTCCAGTAACACTGTCACCTCCACTACACACGCCTCCAGTAACACTGTCACCTCCACTACACACGCCTCCAGTAACACGCTTCACTCCACAACTCGACGTTTCACTCTTCATGATAAGAGTGTCGTCTGAGAGTTGTGTAAATATCAGCTGTCAGCCAGACAGACGAGACTGACCTTTGTTGGTGGTACAGTGATCATAACTATGGCCCTTCCATATCCTGAATGCCCCTGCCATGCCCCTAGCATACCCCTGCCATGCCCCTGCCGTGCCTCTTCCATACTCCTGTCACACCAGTACATAAGAACATAAGAAAGAAGGAACACTGCAGCAGGCCTACTGGCCCATGCGAGGCAAGTCCAATTCTCCCACATGCTTAAGTCAATGCCTTAACCTAGTCAGGACAGTCACATTCACTTAAGAGCACGGCATCTGACCTAGTAGCACAAGCTAGTCAGGTCCAACTCACACCCACCCACACCCACTCATGTATTTATAAGAACATAAGAATGGAGGGACACTGCAGAAGGCCTACTGGCCCATACAAGGCAGGTCCTTATCAAAACCACCACTACCTAAGAATTTACTCTCGTACTCACGACACTTAATCAAACTCAGCCCCTCCCACTCATATATTTGTCCAATCTCTTTTTAAAGCCACCCACCCTACTCGGAAGATTGCTCCACGCATCTACAACTCTGTTCGAAAACCAGTACTTGCCTATGTCCTTTCTAAATCTAAATTTATCCAATTTAAATCCGTTATTTCTGGTTCTTACTTACTTACTTACTTATGCCCATCATCCACTTGTACACCTCGATGATATCTCCCCTCATTCTACGTCTCCAGAGAGTGGAGATTCAACGCTCTAAGTCTATCTTAAGAACATAAGAACATAAGAAAGGAGGAACACTGCAGCAGGCCTGTTGGCCCATACTAGGCAGGTCCTTCACAATCCATCCCACTAACAGAATAATTCCCCAACCTAATTTTCAATTCTACCCAAGAAATAAGCTTTGAAGATTCTATTAACTCAAGTGCAAGTCCCACTCAAATCCAACCCCTCTCACTCATGAATTTATCCAACCTAAATTTGAAACTACCCAAGGTCATAACTTCAATGACCCTACTAGGCAGACTGTTCCACTCATCAACTACCCTATTTCCAAACCAATATTTTCCTATATCCTTTCTAAATCTAAACTTATCCAATTTGAATCCATTATTGCGGGTTCTCTCTTGGAGAGATATCATAAGAACATAAGAAAGGAGGAACACTGCAGCAGGCCTGTTGGCCCATACTAGGCAGGTCCTTCACAATCCATCCCACTAACAGAATAATTGCCCAACCTAATTTTCAATTCTACCCAAGAAATAAGCTTTGCAGATTCTATTAACTCAAGTGCAAGTCCCACTCAAATCCAACCCCTCTATAACTGTACTCGGGAGTTTGTTCCACTCATCGACAACTCTATTACCAAACTAATGCTTTCCTATATCCCTTCTGAATCTGAATTTATCCAACTTAAAGCCATTGCTTCGAGTCCTGTCAATACAAGATATTTTTAGCACAATCCATCCCACTAACAGGATATTTGCCCAACCCAATTTACAATGCTACCCAAACAATAGGCTCTGAAAATTCAATTTAGCCATGTGCAAGACCCACTCAAATCCAATCCCTCTCATTCATGTATTTGTCCAACCTAAATTTGGAACTATCCAAAATACTGCGTCTCTACTGCTTGTACAAACTCCTCTGTATTCGACTGAAGAAGCCTACTGTGTAGGCGAAACATTTCGGAATAAAGATACCCAACTGTTGAAGACTGTCAAACTACCGCCCAATCTACCGTCAAACTACCGCCCAATAAGCCTGACCTCAATTGTAGGCAAATTACTAGAGTCAATTATAGCTGATATTATTAGAAGCCATCTAGATAACCATAATTTGATTAATGATACCCAGCATGGATTCACGAGGGGCCGTTCCTGCCTATCTAATTTATTAACCTTCTTCAGTAAAGCTTTTGAGGCTGTTGATCACGATAAAGAATTCGATATTGTTTATTTAGACTTTAGTAAGGCTTTTGATAGAGTACCGCACCAGAGACTGTTAAAGAAAGTGGCAGCTCATGGCATTGGGGGAAAAGTACTGTGGACTGGGGTGAAGAAGAGAGGTATCAATATGACAGTTTTCTTAACACTATACAGGCTGCCCAAAGAACATTTATCCCGTATAAAGAAATTAGATCAAGTAGAAATGACCCAAAATGGATGAATAATAGGCTCAAATATCTTTTAGGGCAGAAGAAAGGAATTTATAGGCGCATAAAAAGAGGTGAGGGTCATCTTATAAATCAGTATACTGACATTAAGAGGGACGTTAAAAAGGGAATAAGAAAAGCTAAACGGGACTATGAAATTAAAGTTGCTAGGGATTCAAAAACTAACCCAAAAGTTTTTTCCAGGTTTATAGAACAAAAGTTAGGGATAAGATAGGTCCCCTTAAAAATAACTTTGGGCATCTTACTGACAAGGAGAATGATATGTGCTCTATTTTTAATAATTATTTTCTCTCGGTTTTCACACAGGAAGACATTAATAATATCCCAGTAATTAATTTTTACAGAGGCCCAGAAGAAGATAAATTATGTAATATCACAGTCACTAGCGAAATGATTATGAAACAGCTGGACCGACTGAAACAAAATAAATCGCCGGGTCCTGATGAGCTTTTTGCAAGGGTTCTTAAAGAATGCAAATGGAACTCTGTGAACCAATATCTAACATTTTTAATTTATCTCTTCAAACAGGTGTAGTGTCTGATATGTGGAAGATGGCTAATGTAATTCCTATTTTTAAAGCAGGGGACAAGTCACTACCGTCAAACTACCGCCCAATAAGCCTGACCTCAATTGTATGGCAAATTATAGAGTCAATTATAGCTGATATTATTAGAAGCCATCTAGATAACCATAATTTGATTAATGATACCCAGCATGGATTCACGAGGGGCCGTTCCTGCCTATCTAATTTATTAACCTTCTTCAGTAAAGCTTTTGAGGCTGTTGATCACGATAAAGAATTCGATATTGTTTATTTAGACTTTAGTAAGGCTTTTGATAGAGTACCACACCAGAGACTGTTAAAGAAAGTGGCAGCTCATGGCATTGGGGGAAAAGTGCTGTCATGGATCGAGTCATGGCTCTACCAATAGGAAGCAGAGAGTGTGCATAAATGGGGTTAAATCCGAATGGGGACTTGTAACAAGTGGTGTTCCACAGGATCAGTCTTAGGCCCATTGTTATTTATAATATATATCAATGACCTTGATGAGGGAATTACTAGTGATATGAGCAAATTCGCCGACGACACGAAGATAGGTAGGATAATTGATTCAAACATAGATGTCATAGAACTTCAGGAAGATTTAGACAAACTTAATTCGTGGTCAGAAAAGTGGCAGATGCAGTTCAATGTAGATAAATGCAAGGTTCTGAAGCTCGGGATGTCCATAACCCAAGCACTTATAAGTTAAATAACGTAGAACTTAGCCATACAGATTGCGAGAAGGACTTGGGGGTGATGGTAGGAGCAACCTTAAACCAAGACAGCAATGCCTAAGCGTATTAATAAGGCAAATAGATTACTGGGATTTATATCAAGGTTAGCAACAGAAGTCCAGAGGTTATATTACAGCTTTATACATCATTAGTAAGGCCTCACCTAGATTACGCAGCTCAGTTCTGGTCTCCATATTACAGAATGGACATAAATTCGTTAGAAAACATTCAGCGTAGAATGACTAAATTAATATAGCATTAGAAATCTTCCTTACGAAGAAAGATTGAAGACCCTAAAATTACATTCACTTGTAAGACGTAGAATGAGGGGAGACATGATCGAGGTATACAAGTGGAAAATGGGTATTAACAAAGGGGATATAAATAAGGTCTTGAGGATATCTCTCCAAGAGAGAACCCGCAATAATGGATTCAAGTTAGATAAGTTTAGATTTAGAAAGGATATAGGAAAGTATTGGTTTGGAAATAGGGTAGTTGATGAGTGGAACAGTCTGCCTAGTAGGGTTATTGAAGCTAGGACTTTGGGTAGTTTCAAATTTAGGTTGATAAATTCATGAGTGAGAGGGGTTGGATTTGAGTGGGACTCAGCATGAGTGGGTAGAATTGTCAAAGCTTATTTCTTGGGTAGCATTGAAAATTGGGTTGAGCAAATATTCTGTTAGTGGGACGGATTGTGAAGGACCTGCCTAGTATGGGCCAACAGGCCTGCTGCAGTGTTCCTCCTTTCTTATGTTCTTATGTTCTTATGGATCGAGTCATGGCTCACCAATAGGAAGGAAATAAATGGTATAAAATACCGACACAATGGAAAAATAAACACATAAGCAGTATAATGTGATCCTTTATTGACAACGTCACAGATCTGTCTGTGACTCGATAAAGCCCACTGCGTGGGCGAAACGTTATGTGTTTATTTCACCAATAGGAAGCAGAGAGTGTGCATAAATGGGGTTAAATCCGAATGCTTTCACCTTGCAAATAGATGGGTGGGGGATGTCGCTTAGTTTATTAATATCTTCTTTGTTTTAGAGGAAGATGTTAGAGACCTAGTCGATTACAAATTGCTTGAACTTCATTAAGAACGGTACCCATCTTTTTATGCCCTGTTGTGCAGATCATGATGTCATCAGCATAGCTTATAGCTATATGTTTAGGTGAGTAGGTAGAGAGCATTCAGGCGAGAATTAATCAAAACATTAAATAGCATGACTGAGTACCCTCCCCGCGGTGTACCTAGGGACATTTCTTTAGACTCGCTCTAAAGCCTTGGTAGAGGACAGAGGATGCTCTGTTTGACAGGTATCCTATTATCCAGGAGTGTAGGCTACCACCAATATTCATTTTGGCTAGCTCATGTAGTATAACAGCTCTGTTTCCGATATCAAATGTAGATTTTAGATCAAGAAATGTGGCAAAACTAGTTGAGGTGCAAGCAGAGAAAGGTAATACAGTTCTGCACACTCTTACCTTTCATGAACCCATGAGGGAGGTGTAGAGTTGGTGTCTGATCTCTATAGTACAGTCTGTTACATCATTCTTTAAAAAATTTTACAAAGACAACTAGCTAAGGAGATCGGTCTAAATGCACTAGCTAAACAGCTTAGGTATAGGCTCAATGATTATTGGTCCAGGAAGTAGGAAGAACCCTCAATGTAACTGGTATTATGCAGTGTCAACAAAGGATTAGGCACATGCATTAGAGTTCTAAAAGAATATCATAGTTATACTATACCTCCAGGAGCAGTTGATCGACCTTTAGTTAATGCATTATCTAATTCATACTCGGTGAAGAGGCAATCACTCTTACCAATATTTTGCCTATAAAATTAATCAGTTTCAACATTTCTTCAGAAGCACTCTCTTAAGTTTTTTCTAATATGAGATGGCAGGTTTTCATCCCTGAGATTTTGGACCAGTCATTTGCTTATCATGAAAGTGCATGAGCACATTGCAGTCTTTTCCGGTTATTTTATTTTTATACTTCCATGCCACTGTGTGGCCATTCATGACTGTTTGGAGGGTCTTGCCAAAATCAGTCATTCCAGATGTTGTTAACTTTGTTCAAGGCTGAGGATTTTGTTTCTCAAGGTGTGTCATCCTTGGCATCTTGTTGCATTAGTGTTTCAATGTTTCATATTTTTAGTACTCGGCTGGTGATGTATGACTTGAGAGCATCTGGATCGTTCGTCATACCTTGAGAGACTATCTGACTAAACTGCAAAGTAGGAGCTTGAGGGGAAGGCAGCCATGTTTGTTGTTGTTGCTGATGCGCTGCCCTGGGGTGGTGGTGATGGGGGTGGAGGGGTGCAACGCGTCCTGGGTAGACAAGTTGAATAGCAGATTCTTGCGTTTTCTTGCTGATCTTGGCATTGTTTTCCTGAGGTTAGGCTTCATAGTAACACAGGAGTAGTAGAAGTTGATGAGTTAAGGAAGGAGAAGCTGGATTATGCAAAGCTTGAGAATAAGCGTTCGTTTGGCAGCAGGGTGGTGTTTTGGGTTTGAGGGGCAGTCTTCCTTTGATCATCAATTTATTCAATTTGAAGGTCTCACTGCTGAGGCCTCCTGGGACGAACGCTGCTGTTCATGGCATCTCCGTTATTTTGTCATTCGATTTTTTTGCTTGCATACGTGTTTGTAGTATACTTAACAAGATGAGAAAGTTTCAATAAGATCAGCCAACAAACAACAGAGAGAAAATACTCTTGATTATGACAAATGGCAACACTGCCTTCCGTGAATGTGTGTATATGTGTGCATCACCTACTCGCCTAGTTGTGGGAATTGAACTCAAACTTCCCATGTAGCGAGAGCTTTAGCCACCAGGCCACCACGTTCTGACCATCACTGTGACTGAAGAAATACATCCTAACATCCTGTGATTCATCTGAGTCTTCAACTTCAGCTGCCTCAGTGTGTGTGTATCACCCCAATTGTGGTTGCAGGGGTCGAGAATCAGCTCCTGGCCCGTCTCTTCATTGTCCACACTGGGTCTCTGCCTCCCTGTTCCTTGAGCTTTATCATACTTGTCTTAGAGCTATGTGGTTCCTGCCTCCACTATATCGTTCGCTAGACTATTCCACTTCCTGACTACTCTATGGCTGAAGAAATGCTTCCTAACATGGGAGCCCCAGATCAACAAAATGTGACTGTGCCTACGAGGAGCTTTCCAAATTCAATCCCAATAACAAAAACATATGTGAACTTATAAAACCAAGTCTTAAATGATATAACTGAAGATTGCCTACATCACGGATCCTAACCTATGTCTAGAGCAAATTAACTCTGTGGTACTTGAGGTTTGCCTAAGGCAAATTCCTTTAAGGAAAAGGAGGAGAAGATGCAACTAGAAAGAGAAAGGCGCCCTTTACACAGGCGAAGGCAAAGAATAACTGAGCGGCTACAGGAGGCCAACATTTCTGAAATACGTAGAGGAGACACTAGTCAGAGAAATAGCAAACATCGAATTAAACTAAAGCAATCTTACAGGAATCAAGAGACACGAAGAACTAAAAGCCATAAATGAAATTGAAAGAACCGCAAAGTATTTCTTTTCCTATGCAAAATCAAAGTCGAGAACAATAACCAGTATTAAAACTCTACTAAACGTGGATGGTCCTGTTAATGAGGTGACAGCAAGGAATGATTGGAGTTACTTAAGTCCTAGTATGACTCAGTTTTTTTAGCGAGCCACTAACTAGACTGAAAATCGAAAACCTAAATGATTTTTTATGAGATGCCTACAGAACTTGACAAACACATGCCTTCTGACATCACCACGATGCCAAATGACTTCTGAAAAGGCAATAAATGACATGCTCATGCACTCCGCTCCAGGCCCATTCCCATGGAACTCCAGAAACATCAAGAACTGCAAGAAGCCCCTATCACATGCTTTTAACATCCTATGGAGAGGAGCATGGACACTGATCGTCCCAGCTACCAAAAACAACAGACACAGCCCCGCTCCACAAAGCAAGGCAGTAAAGCAATAGTAAAGAACTACAGACCAATTGCGCACGTCCCATATCACAAAAATCTTTCAAAGGGTTCTAAGAAGCAAGATCGCCACCTATCTAGATACACATAACATCATAACCCAGGACAGCATGGGTTTAGAGAAGGCTGCTCCCTGTCTGTCCCAAACTACTGGACCTCACTACATGACAAGGTTCCTGATGTCGAAAAGATAAACAGAATGCAGATGTTATATACAGATTTTGCAAAAGCCTTTGACAAGTGTGACCATGGTGTAAATAGCACACAAATGCATGATAAAGGAATAACAGGAAAAGTTGGTAGATGGATTCATAATTTCCTAAATAAGTAGAACATTATAAAGAGTAGTAGTCAATGAATGAGTAAAGTCTGAGGCAGCTCCTAGAAAAGCCCCCTGCTCCACAAGGCACAGGCATTGTTCCATCCTATTCCTCATCCTCATATCAGACATTGACAGGATATAAGCCACAGTGCTGTGTCTTCCTTTGCAGATGACATCCGAATCTGTATGACAGTGTCCACCGTTGAAGACACTGCAAGACTCCAAGCAGACATAAACCACCCAGAATGGGCTGCAGAAAACAATATGAAGTTCACTGATGAGAAATTTCAATTACTCAGATACGGAAAACGTGAAGAAATTAAAATCTCATCGGAGTACAAACTAATTCCAACTACAATAGAGCAAAAAACTAATGTCAAAGACCTCGGGAGGAACATGTCAGAGGATCTCACCTTCAAGGACTATAACAAAGTAGCAAATGCATCTGCTCGAAAATGACAGGATGGATAATAATAATAATAATAATAATACTTTATTGAGACATTGTACAATTATATATGGTAGATATAGATAGATCTACATACAGTTATTACATATGTCATTATTTAGTTGTTTAATGAGATGTAACATGCCAAAAAGCCCCTAATATGCTGTGCATTGCGGGCATTCTTAGACTACTTAATTTAGACTACATGGTAAAAGTTATGGTTGATAATTTATAAAATAAGCAAAGGTATATCTAAGTTATAAAGTTTGGAATATAAGAAGATTGTAGCAATGCAACTAATTGAGGAGATAACAATTTAAAACAATTAGTTGCATTGCAGTTAGTTTAATGTATGGTCATTATAATGGGAAGTGTTGTGGAAATAATTAGCTAAGCATGTGGTTATCTATAACAGGTTTTACATTCAATTGATTAGTCAGGTTTTTGAAGCTTAAGTGATTATTCTACTTTGTTAGGAATGTTTGATATTGAGCAAGTTAGCTTTGGTGAGAAGGTGGTTTTTAGCATCGTTTTGAATTGGGGTACAGGTAGGTTTCTTTTGGCAAATGACAGGTAATGAATTCCAAATTCTTGTGCCTTTTATATGCATTGGAGTTTTACATAGTGTTAGATGGACACGGAACATCAGAGGAGTGATCTGTGTCTAGTGTTATATTGTGTCCTGTTAAAATTTGTAAGGAGAAGTTTATGGTGGTTAATATTTGCATAGATGTTCTATGTATGTAACAGGGCAGTAAAAAGTATGGATGTATTGTTTCTGTTAAGGTATGATTTTAGGTAGTTTAGGAGTGTCCTCTTATACCATCAGTGTGATAATTTTAAGTGTAACAGATCATGGTCAACTGTATCAAAGTTTAATGTAAAATCAATGAAGATTCTCACTGGGATTTCTTTTCTCAAGGGCGGTGTGTGCAAATTATTTCTAACATGTGTATAATGGCATCATTTGTATTTTGCCAGGGCCTGAACCAAAATTGACAGTGGTTGAGTACGTTGTTGGAGGTGAGGTAGTGGAATATATTTGCTTATGAATTAATTTTTCAAAGATTTTGAGAGAAGGGTAAGTTAGATATCGGTCTGTATTATTCAGGTCTGTTTGATCCTCCTTATGTATTGGGGTGACCTCGCCATTTTGGAGTATTGATGGTAGAGGATTCAATGGATTTGTTAAAAAGTGTTGCAATAATTGGTGAGAGAACTTGAGAGGCTTTTTTGTAGCTATATGGTGGTAAGTTATTTAGGTCACCTGTTTGTTTTTTAATGTGTTGATTATAAGTGAAACTTATCAATGAAACATAAGCTTATTGGTTAGGCTAGAACAGGGTTTGATAGGTTCCAGTGAGATAGTCGTTAGGTATGCATTTGAACTTGGGATTTTGCTTGCCAGCTTTTTTACCAAGGTGAGAAGAAAACTGAGCTTGTTTGCTCGTTTCAATAGTGGGAGTAGGGTTCATCTGTTTTTGTTAGCTTGATTGTTCTGTTTGTGGATATCTTTTAGTTCCTAGAATTTGATAGGTTTTCCCAGGTCTTTTTATATCACCTTTGGGTTATAACTGTTCTCATAGTACAATTTTTTTGACCTTCCTTATCGACTCGTTAGGTCTGATGAGTGAAGGCTTGTTTGTTATCTTGTTATTTGTCCTATTTTGTACTGTTTTTCATATAGTCTTTGGTATTAAATGACTATATGCTGGGGTTAGCTAGGAATATTTAATCTTTTAGTTGTGATTTGTTTAGTTTTTTTTAGGGCAGTTTATTATAGAGGTATTGGATCTTTTTAAGAAAATTATTAATACATAAGTCAGTATCTGGAAGTTGTCTATTTCGTTTGCCAGTCAATGTTTGTCAATGCTATAAAGTTATTTATAGCTGTCTCATAGTTCACAAAATTTGATAGTCTTCAGTGGTAATTTTCCTGAGATTTGTTATGAGAAAGGTTGTAGTATCTGTGGTATTGTCTGTGATTACGCTCGATTTTAATGATATGGTGTTAGTCCAGATATGGTCTAATAGAGAGGCACAGGTCTCAGAGATTCTCGTAGGTTTTGTTATTGTTGCATATGCAGTTGCCCATGTTTGTGAATCACACCAGTGGGGTCCTGGATCTTGTAGGAGGTTTATATTGTCTCCTGTGAGATTAAGTGGTCTTTGTCTATGTGTGCACCAGTAATCATACTCCTAATTTTCACAAATTACAGCTGTTTGACTGTGGCAATCATAGATGTTTATAACTTAGAGGTTTTTGTATTTGATTTCAGAATTTAGCTATTATATATTCTCCATGTTCATTCTTGCATGTATTTTCACTACATTCAAGCTGGTCTGAGTAGAATATATACTGTGCTTGAATTTCCTCACATCTTGTGCTCACATCAGGTATATTGGGAACCAGGAATGGCATAGATATCTGTAGTATGAGGCTTTAACCATGTTTCCCAGTGGAGACAATGATGGACATACTGGCCTGAAGTGAGTTTAATAATGCTGGTGAGGTCATCAATGTTTGCTTAAAGATCTGACATTGTAATGGAAGATAGTTATGTTATTGTTGGATTTGGAGTAGTGTTTTAGCCTGTTCTGCTGTAAATGACAGCTGTTGCTAGGTTCATGTGTAAGTCATTTAATAATAGAAGGCTGGTATCAGATCAATGTTTGGAATCATAAGATTTAGTGTGATTCCATAAATGAACTTAAAATAGAACAACGCAAGTAGACCTAAGAATAGGACAATGCAAAGGGATTTCTAATGTGAGTTAGCACGTTGGATATGCTTATAAAATGAAAAAAAAATGAGCTAAGGTGAACACTTGATAGCTTAATAAGAATCTAAAACTATAGCACCTGAGTTAGTTAATTAATTAAACAAAAGTTGGTACATGAGTGTGATTCTAAAAAGACTTAAGAATAATGAATAATGCAATTGAAGATATGATATCTGATCAATTGATTTACTAGCTATTGATTAACACACTTTGAATCGAAGTCACAGAGGATTTAGATATAGCTACAGTGTAATTGATTTATTTATTAACTAGCTAATAGAACTGCTGGAAAGTTACTATGATTAGTATTAAGTTATAATGGAACAAATATTAAGATTCAGAAATTGCAATTAGCTGCATTTATAGAATTTGTTGTACAGCAATTTAATGAAAATCAAAGTTAATTATTAAAAGAGAAATAAGTGCTAAAGTGTATAAAAGTGTACAAAAGTAAATTTATTAGTATTAAAATATTAAAAAGTACAATTTTTAGCAAATAAGGTGATTATTAGTAATTGTAAATTCTAAGCAAGTAAGCTGATAAAAAGAGTATAGGTATGTGGGTTGAAAAATGCTAATAAGTAAAATTGTATGTATTTAAAAATAAAAAAGTAAAACTATTTTGTCAAAAATATTCATCAGAGGATAGACAAATACTTAAATGAGGTAGATGGGCAAACATACACTACACTATACGTAGGGGTTTGGTATTGACATTGTGTTATACAGTCTCTCAATATTTGCATCCCTATAACTTTGATAGTTCATTCTCATTTGTGATAGTATACAACTGACCTACACTTGTTTTTCTACTATAATTTTTCCATCCCAAGAAACATTTGTGATTTTACCATTATTCTCGCTAAGTTTTCTGATTCTATACCAGAGGTTCTGACGTTTTTTGAAGTCAGACACTAATGAATACTTGTTTCCTGGTTTTGCTAGATGATCTTAATTTGATCTAAGCCTCTTCTGTCATGTGTGGTGAATCTTAATCATAACACTTTTTCTACCATGGGAGCCTAGTAATCGTGCTTCTTTATATCTGTCACTGGTACATTAACGTTTATTTGATCTTTGATGATCTGTAATGTCTTTACTGTTTGCTTGGGTCATATCACTGGGAAAAAGAATGGACTAAGCCTACTATTACTGCGTCTGATAACTTATCTTGCCCGGTTTTGTCCTCTTGTGAGTGCAAGGTAGTCATTAAACTGGTTATCCATGTTGTTCTTCCACTTTACCGCTTCCTCAACCTTTGTGTTTATAGATGTTATCTGTCTAGTATGGCTATTAATGACAGTTTGGAGGGTTTTGCCAAAATCAGTCATTCCAGTTGTTGTTAACTTCTTAGTTCAAGGCTGAGGATTTTGTTTCTCAGGTTGTGTCATCCTGGTATCTTGTGAAGTTGAAGTGCTTTACGCTATCCATATTTTCATTGATTAATTTGATGATGTGCACTAGTGTATCTGGATCATTCTGTCATACCTGGATAGTATCTGGATTCTCATTTGTCATACACCTGATAGATTATCTGGGGTGAAGCTGTGTGAAGGGAGCTGTGGGGAGGGGCAGCCATGTTTGTTGTTGATGCGTCACCAGTGGTGGGTGGGAGGATAATGATAACCTTCAAAACCAGGGATGCCAAGCCCATGTTGACACTTTATGATCGCTTGTTCTATCTAGGCTGGAATATTGCTGCATACTAACTGCACCTTTCAAGGTGGGTGAATTGCTGACCTTGAAAATGCAGAGAACCTTCACGGCACGCATATGTATAAACCACCTCAACTACTGTATTGAAGTTCCTAAACCTGTACTCTAGAATGCAGGCGGGAGAGATAACTACTATTATATACACATGGAAAATTTTCAAGGGCTTAGTAGCAAACTTGCACACAAAAATCACTCCCTACTTAAAGCAAAAGACTTTGGCAGGCGATTTATCATCCCCTCAATGAAGAGCAGGATGCCACTAGCACGTTGAGGGACAACACAATAAGAGTCAGGGGCCCAAGATTGTTCAACTGCCCCAGCATACATCAGGAGATTACCAACAAACCCCTGGCTGTCTTCTACAGGCACTGACAGGCACCCCAAAGTCGGTACTCCACCAGCCGGGCTGTGGTTCGTACGTTGGACTGCGTGTGGCCAGCAGGTAACAGCCTGCTGATCAGGGTCTGGTCCAACAGAGGCCTGGTCACAGACCGCTGCAGGGGCATTGACCCCTGAAATTCTCTCCAGGTAAACTCAGGTAACATCCCTTTGACTATCTGAGTCTTCAGCTTCCAGTTGTGCCCCTTTGTTTCTGTGTTCCCTCTGGAACATCCTGTCACTATTTACCTTGTCGATTCCTCAGTATTTTGTATGTCATTATCATGTCTCCTCTAACCCTTCTGTCCTCCAGTGTTGTTAGTCCTATTCCCCCAAACCTTTTTTCATAGGGCAGTCCCCCGAGTTGTGGAACTAGCCTTGTCACAAACCTTGCACTTTTCAATTTTTTGACGTGCTTGACCAGGTGGATAAATTCGAAAGCCAGTTGCCAGACCAGATGTCAGCAGGTCAGGTTCTTGAGTCCGTTGTCCTCATCCGATGTAATTCTCCTCATTATTTTCACATCATCTGCGAAGTTAGTTTTAGTTTGATATCTTTATTATGCACCCCATACCCATACTGTGGGCGGTAGTCAAAAAGATTACAGAGGTACATAATGGGTCCAGGGACTGGACTAAAACTAACTTCGCAGATGATGTGAAAATAATGAGGAGAATTACATCGGATGAGGACCAAGCAGGACTTCAAAGAGACCTGGACCTGCTTGACATCTGGTCTGGCAACTAGCTTTTCGAATTTAATCCCACCAAATGCAAAGTTATGAAGATCGGAGAAGGGCAAAGGAGACCGATGACAGAGTACAGGCTAGGTGGACAAAGGCTACAAACCTCATCAAAGAAGAAAGACCTTGGATGGTCACAATCATGACAAGTTACAAAGGTATTTGCAGATTACAGAGGTATATATAGGGTCCAGAGACTGGGCCCCAAAGTTTTGATAGCTGAAAAAGTACAATGGTAATGAATTCACTAGTTACAAGGTAATGAATCATGTAAGTAAATTTACCTTTGTAACTTGCTCAGCTATCAAACTTTGAGGTCCAGTCCCTGGACCCATTATGTACCTCTGTAATCTTTTTGACTACTGCCCACAGTATGGGTATGGGGTGCATAATAAAGATATCAAACTAAAACTAACTTCGCAGATGATGTGAAAATAATGAGGAGAATTACATCGGATGAGGACCAAGCAGGACTTCAAAGAGACCTGGACCTGCTTGACATCTGGTCTGGCAACTGGCTTTTCGAATTTAATCCCACCAAATGCAAAGTCATGAAGATCGGAGAAGGGCAAAGGAGACCGATGACAGAGTACAGGCTAGGTGGACAAAGGCTACAAACCTCATCAAAGAAGAAAGACCTCAGATGGTCACAATCATGACAAGTTACAAAGGTATTTGCAGATTACAGAGGTATATATAGGGTCCAGAGACTGGGCCCCAAAGTTTTGATAGCTGAAAAAATACAATAATAATGAATTCACTAGTTACAAGGTAATGAATCATGTAAGTAAATTTACTTACGTCTGTACATGGTTGCAATCATGAACAAATTATAAAGCAATGAGCAATCTATTAGTCTACACCCAGCCACAACTGTAATGAGTTATCGGGGCCAGGAGCTGAGTCTCGACCCCTGCAACCACAATTAGGTGAGTACACATATGCATATAAGTGTTTTTGAGGGCTACACAAGGGTAATGCAGGGGTTATCAAGTGTGTCAGGGTAGTGAACAACCCTTGAAGCGATTTACGAGTTGCCCTGAGCCACATAAGTGTGGGGAGAGCCATAATTTTATAAGTGATCTAGAAATAAATATTTGGTGGCGGGGTCAGTGGGCCTAGTGTGCTCCAGGCGACGTTGCCACGTGTGTCACCCTTGATAATAAAGTGAAATAAATATGTGACAAGTGAAAGAAATACAGTGAATAGGTTATATTATATATCTACAAGAAACGAAAGTGGATATACGCCAGAACATCACATCGAGTTGGACAATCTACAGGATACTACACGCTGGACAAGCTGCATCGCATCGCAAGTATTCACCTATGCGTGGTTTTCGGGGTGTCGGGAGTAAGTTCCAATTACCTAACCGCTAAGCTGTTTGTGAACGGTCAACTCTCATAGTAAGATAAGGAATAGGATATCAAGTATTCAGTAACAAATAGCAATTGGTAATTTCTAGTAGAAAAGCACGAGCAGACAGATGAATCATAGAATACATTAACTGGTAGATCAGGTGTGTCAGGTCAGGCCAGGTAGAGGAGCACTGTAGACTACGTGTTACTCGCAGACCTCACATACCACTCATACACCATAACACAATTTCACCACTACTTTTCACACAATAAATCCACACACATATAGTTCCACACACACACACACACACATTAACTGGTAGGTCAGGTGTGTCAGGTCAGGCCAGGTAGAGAAGCACTGCAGACAACGTGTCACTCGCAAACTCAACATACACACCCATACACCATAACACACAATTTCACCACTACTATTCACACATACATACACACACAAACATACATACACACACACATACATACACACAAAAAAAAAAAAAAAAACTACACACACACACACAAAACAACACACACACACACACACACACACACAACACACACACAAAACTAACACACACACAAAACTAACACACACACAAAACTAACACACACACACAACACACACACAAAACTATCACACACACACATACACATACACACACAAACTAACACACACACACAGGCCCACACACACTCTTTCCCTGCTCCCTCCACCCACCTCTCCCCCACTCCCTTCCCTGAACCCCTCTCTCACCCACCTCCTCCCCTCTCCCTCTCCCATTCTCTCTCCACCTCTGTTTCTCCCCCTTCACTCTCTCCTCATAATCCCCCTCTTTCCCTCCCCACCTCTCTTCCATTTCCCCACTGTCTTCAGTTTCTCCTCTTCCTCCTCCACCCCCACACAAACACTCAGGCAATCACACCACAAAACAACCACACAGAAATACATAGTTTTTCACTCTGTGGCATCTTAAAAATAAAAATAAAAAATGGGGTCCCAGAGAGCAGGACGGAAAACTAGGGACTGGAGGATGAGTCTGCAAAGGAAGATTGGGCAGCAGAGCTCATGAAAAGGGAACATGAGTGGGGAAGGAAGCTAGAGGAGCTTAGCATGAAAATGGAAGAGAGGATAGCTGCAGAAAGCAAGATAATGGAGGAGAGGATAGCTGCAGAAAGCAGGAAGTGGGAGAAGCAAGTCACAACAGCAGAGGCTAAGATACAGAGATTAGAAGAAGAACTGAAAATTTGAAACAGCCTAAAGAACTAAAAAGCAATGTGGACATGATATCAGAAACTGCTACCTCAGTCACAAAGAAGAGGACTGTAGAGAACGGAGTGAAACTGTATGCAGAGGCCATATCAGACCATCGTGGAGCCCGAGAGAAAGAGAGGATCACATCAGGAACAATCGAGGGGAGTGTAGTAAAAGGGAGAGCTAAGCTATATGTAGAAGCCCTAACAGACCACAGCAGTGCACAGGGAAAGTTAAGAAGGGAAAGCGACAGGCCACTGGGCCAAGGGATAACAGACAGTGAAGAGATTGAAGAAAGGAAAGCTGCAATGGAGGCAACTAAATCGAATCAGGGGTTACATAGGGATAGGCAGTGGGAGAATGAAAGAGAGAGATCAGTCTTTGTTTATGGGCTCCAGGAAGCTGAAGGAGAAACTTATGAAGCAAGAAAACAAGGGGAGAAAAATGCGATTGAAAACATCATGAAAGCAATAGGAGAAGATGACATGACCCAGCTGGCAAATTTTCAGAGAATAGGGGGGTTTGCAAGAGGAAGAATCCGGCCAGTCAAAGTAATTTTCAAAGCAGAATTGACTCGAAACAGGATCCTGCAGGAGAAAGCAAGACTAAGGGATATGTCAGAGTACCGGAGGGTGTATCTCGACCGCGACAGAACACGGGAAGAAAGACAGAAACTGAAAGAGAGGGTACAGAGACAAAAGGAGGAAAGAGAGATGGACAGGAGAACCCAGACTCAGGAGGAAGCTCTAATACAACCACCTTCAGATGTTCCCCAACCTGGACAACCCCAATGCAACCAAACAACCTAACCCAAAACACACATGCCATACCCAATGATTCCACCCACCTCATTACAAACTCCACCTTCCCACCAACCACCCATAGTTCCCCATCAGATCTCCCACTTTCCCAACCCCAACATACCCCCAGACTACGGTTTTAGAAAAGAAGTTAAAGGTTTGGTATACAAATGCAGATGGTATAACAAATAAATGTGAGGAGTGGCATGAAAGAATAAAGGAGACATCCCCAGACATAATAGCACTCACAGAAACGAAACTCACCAGGATGATAACAGATGCAATCTTTCCACCCGGATATCAAATCCTCAGGAAAGATAGAGGGAGCAGAGGGGGAGGAGGAGTTGCACTGCTCATTAAGAACAGGTGGGGATTTGAGGAAGTGGAAGGAATGGATGGAATGGGTGAAAGGGACTACATAGTAGGAACAATTCAGTCTGAGGGCCATAAGGTGGTAATTGCTGTAATGTACAACCCGCCACAGAACTGCAGGAGGCCAAGAGAAGAATACGACGAGAGCAACAGAGCAATGGTAGACACACTAGCCGAGGTAGCCAGAAGAGCCCACATGGGGAGAGCAAAGTTACTAGTTATGGGTGATTTCAATCACAAAGAGATTGATTGGGAAAACCTAGAGCCCCATGGGGGTCCTGAATCATGGAGAGCCAAGATGATGGATGTGGTACTGGAAAACCTCATGCATCAACATGTTAGAGACACTACCAGAGAGAGAGGTGGGGATGATCCAGCAAGACTGGACCTAGTATTCACCTTGAGTAGTTCGGACATCGAGGATATCACATATGAAAGGCCCCTTGGAGCTAGTGATCATTTGGTTCTGTGTTTTGATTATATAGTTGAGCTACAAGTGGAGAGGGGAGCAGGAATAGGAAGGGAGAAACGAAACTACAAAAGGGGGGACTACACAGGCATGAGGAACTTCCTACAAGACGTTCAGTGGGAGAGAGAATTGGCAGGAAAACCAGTAAAAGAAATGATGGAATATGTGACAACCAAATGCAAAGAGGCAGAGGAGAGGTTTGTCCCCAAGGGAAACAGAAGTAATGGGAAGACCAGAACGAGTCCTTGGTTCAGCCAGAGGTGTAGGGAGGCAAAAAGTAAGTGTAATAGAGAATGGAAAAAAGTACAGAAGACAAAGGACCCAGGAAAATAAAGAGATTAGCCGAAGAGCCAGAAACGAATATGCACAGGTAAGAAGGAGGCTCAGCGACAATATGAAAATGATATAGCATCAAAAGTCAAGTCTGACCCGAAGCTGTTGTATAGCCACATCAGGAGGAAAACAACAGTCAAGGACCAGGTAATCAGGCTGAGAAAGGAAGGTGGGAGTTCACAATAAACGACCAAGAGGTATGTGAGGAGCTCAACATGAGATTTAAAGAAGTATTTACACAGGAGACAGGAAGGACTCCAGGAATTCAGAATAGGGAGGTATACCAACAAGTGCTGGATGAAATACACACAACCGAGGAGGAGGTGAAGAAGCTGCTATGTGAACTCGATACCTCAAAAGCGTGGGACCGACAACATTTCTCCGTGGGTCCTTAGAGAGGGAGCAGAGATGTTGTGTGTGCCACTAACACAAATCTTCAACACATCCATTGAAACTGGGCAACTACCTGAGGCGTGGAAGATGGCAAATGTAGTCCCAATTTTTAAGAAAGGAGACAGACACGAGGCATTAAACTACAGACCTGTGTCACTGACGTGTATAGTATGCAAAGTCATGGAGAAGATCATCAGGAGGAGAGTGGTGGAGCACCTAGAAAGACACAAGCTTATAAACGACAACCAGCACGGTTTCAGGGAAGGAAAATCCTGTGTCACAAACCTACTGGAGTTTTATGACAAGGTAACAGAAGTAAGACACGAGAGAGAGGGGTGGATAGACTGCATTTTTTGGACTGCAAGAAGGCGTTCGACACAGTTCCTCACAAGAGATTAATGCAAAAGCTAGAGGATCAGGCACACGTAACAGGAAAAGCACTGCAATGGATCAGAGAATATCTGACAGGGAGGCAACAACGAGTCATGGTACGTGACGAGATGTCAGAGTGGGCACCTGTGACGAGTGGAGTTCCACAAGGGTCAGTCCTAGGACCTGTACTGTTTTTGGTATATGTGAATGACATAACGGAAGGGGTAGACTCAGAAGTGTCACTATTTGCAGATGATGTGAAGTTAATGAGAAGAATCAAATCAATCGAGGATCAGGCAGGACTACAAAGAGACCTGGACAGGCTGCAAGCCTGGTCCAGTAAGTGGCTCCTTGAATTTAACCCTGCCAAATGTAAAGTCATGAATATCGGGGAAGGGCAAAGAAGACCGCAGACAGAGTATAGTCTAGGTGGCCAAAGACTGCAAACCTCACTCAAAGAAAAAGATCTTGGGGTGAGTATAATACCGAGCACATCTCCTGAGGCACACATCAATCAGATAACTGCTGCAGCATACGGGCGGCTGGCAAACCTAAGAATAGCGTTCCAATACCTCACTAAGGAATCATTCAAGACTCTGTATACCATATACGTCAGGCCCATACTGGAGTATGCAGCACCAGTTTGGAACCCACACCTGGTCAAGCACGTCAAGAAATTAGAGAAAGTGCAAAGGTTTGCAACAAGACTAGTCCCAGAGCTAAGGGGATTGTCCTACGAAGAAAGGTTAAGGGAAATCGGCCTGACGACACTAGAGGACAGGAGGGTTAGGGGAGACATGATAACGACATATAAAATACTGCGAGGAATAGATAAGGTGGACAGAGACAAGATGTTCCAGAGAGGGGACACAGAAACAAGGGGTCACAATTGGAAGTTGAAGACTCCTATGAGTCAAAGGGATGTTAGGAAGTATTTCTTCAGTCATAGAGTTGTCAGGAAGTGGAATAGCTTAGAAAGCGACATAGTGGAGGCAGGAACCATACATAGTTTTAAGACTAGGTTTGATAAAGCTCATGGAGCAGGGAGAGAGAGGACCTAGTAGCAATCAGTGAAGAGGCGGGGCCAGGAGCTATGACTCGACCCCTGCAACCACAAATAGGTGAGTACAATAGGTGAGTACACACACACACACCA
>WNWK01026179.1:0-27687 GCA_009830355.1 Cherax destructor
CTACACATGTCCTCCGCTACACATGTCCTCCGCTACACATGTCCTCCGCTACACATGTCCTCTGCTACACATGTCCTCCGCTACACGTGTCCTCTGCTACACATGTCCTCTGCTACACATGTCCTCCGCTACACGTGTCCTCCGCTACACATGTCCTCCACTACACATGTCCTCTGCTACACATGTTCTCCGCTACACATGTCCTCCACTACACATGTCCTCTGCTACACATGTTCTCCGCTACACATGTCCTCCACTACACATGTCCTCTGCTACACATGTTCTCCGCTACACATGTTCTCCGCTACACATGTCCTCCGCTACACATGTCCTCCGCTACACATGTCCTCCGCTACACATGTCCTCCGCTACACATGTCCTCTGCTACACATGTCCTCCGCTACACGTGTCCTCCGCTACACATGTCCTCCGCTACACATGTCCTCTGCTACACATGTCCTCTGCTACACATGTCCTCTGCTACACATGTCCTCCGCTACACATGTCCTCCGCTACACATGTCCTCTGCTACACATGTCCTCCGCTACACATGTCCTCCGCTACACATGTCCTCTGCTACACATGTCCTCTGCTACACATGTCCTCCACTACACATGTCCTCCGCTACACATGTCCTCTGCTACACATGTCCTCCGCTACACGTGTCCTCCGCTACACATGTCCTCCGCTACACATGTCCTCTGCTACACATGTCCTCTGCTACACATGTCCTCTGCTACACATGTCCTCTGCTACACATGTTCTCCACTACACATGTCCTCCACACTCCCTACAATATTTAGTCTTAATAACGTTCGTTCATAAACATTCAATATCGCTATACAAACTGGCATCAATGCTGTAAATTTATGTTATGGTCAGAACATCACTGCTGACACTGTCTTTGTTAGTCAGGACAACACTGCTGACATTGTCTTTGTTAGAGCAACACTGCTGACACTCTCCTTGTTAGTCAGGACAACACTGCTGACACTGTCTTTGTTAGTCAGGACAACACTGCTGACACTGTCTTTGTTAGTCAGGACAACACTGCTGACACTCTTTGTTAGTCAGGACAACACTGCTGACACTGTCTTTGTTAGTCAGGACAACACTGCTGACATTGTCTTTGTTAGAGCAACACTGCTGACACTCTCCTTGTTAGTCAGGACAACACTGCTGACACTGTCTTTGTTAGTCAGGACAACACTGCTGACACTGTCTTTGTTAGTCAGGACAACACTGCTGACACTGTCTTTGTTAGTCATGACAACACTGCTGACACTGTCTTTGTTAGTTAGGACAACACTGCTGACACTGTCTTTGTTAGTCAGGACAACACTGCTGACACTGTCTTTGTTAGTCAGGACAACACTGCTGACACTGTCTTTGTTAGTCAGGACAACACTGCTGACACTGTCTTTGTTAGTCAGGACAACACTGCTGATACTGTCTTTGTTAGTCAGGACAACACTGCTGACACTGTCTTTGTTAGTCAGGACAACACTGCTGACACTGTCTTTGTTATTCAGGACAACACTGCTGACACTGTCTTTGTTAGTCAGGACAACACTGCTGACACTGTCTTTGTTAATCAGGACAACACTGCTGACACTGTCTTTGTTAGTCAGGACAACACTGCTGACACTGTCTTTGTTAGTCATGACAACACTGCTGACACTGTCTTTGTTAGTTAGGACAACACTGCTGACACTGTCTTTGTTAGTCAGGCCAACACTGCTGACACTGTCTTTGTTAGTTAGGACAACACTGCTGACACTGTTTTTGTTAGTCAGGACAACACTGCTGACATTGTCTTTGTTAGTCAGAGCAACACTGCTGACACTCTCCTTGTTAGTCAGGACAACACTGCTGACACTGTCTTTGTTAGTCAGGCCAACACTGCTGATACTGTCTTTGTTAGTCAGGCCAACACTGCTGACAGTCTCCTTGTTAGTCAGGCCAACACTGCTGACACTCTTCTTGTTAGTCAGGCCAACACTGCTGACACTCTCCTTGTTAGTCAGGACAACACTGCTGACACTCTTCTTGTTAGTCAGGACAACACTGCTGACACTCTTCTTGTTAGTCAGGACAACACTGCTGACACTCTTCTTGTTAGTCAGGACAACACTGCTGACACTCTTCTTGTTAGTCAGGCCAACACTGCTGACACTCTCCTTGTTAGTCAGGACAACACTGCTGACACTCTTCTGGTTAGTCAGGACAACACTGCTGACACTCTCCTTGTTAGTCAGGCCAACACTGTTGACACTCTCCTTGTTAGTCAGGACAACACTGCTGACACTCTTCTTGTTAGTCAGGCCAACACTGCTGACACTCTCCTTGTTAGTCAGGACAACACTGCTGACACTCTCCTTGTTAGTCAGGACAACACTGCTGACACTCTCCTTGATAGTCAGGACAACACTGCTGACACTCTCCTTGATAGTCAGGACAACACTGCTGACACTCTCCTCAACTTCCCTAGGATATCTTAAGAAACTGATATTATATGAGATAGTTTGTAAGTTGTAGTCACATCAACTTGTGTAAGTGTACTTGTATGCAAGGCCAGGCAGACTAACTAATACTATGGCACTCCCCATATACGGCACTACTGAATGCGGAATGCGATCTGTGACAGGTGAAACATGTGGCACAGTCTATCACTGTCTATCAGTCTACCCTCACAACGAAACCAGAGTAATTGAGCGCTAACATGGGCATAGTCTCCCATGCTCTCACCTAAGGGAATATTAAATCTTCCAGTATTTTCTATGTACTGCTGTATTTTCCATTCACTGCGACCCAGTTGGATAGGATTCCCGATGGGCGAAACGTGCAGGAAAGTGTGCAGAACGCTGGTCCAACATCACCAAATCCTCACGAGAACCGTTATATAATGAGCAATCCGAGGATTTTTTATAGCATCTTTGTTTAAGATTGTGCACAATTGACTCAACTAAATAGCTGTCGGGTTTATACATTCCATTGCCTGAATTATATAAGGAATTCCTATCATGTTTCATGAGAGAAGATTCAGTTATGTTCCTTTCCATAATGGAAAAGCTAGGTACAGTGACCTGAGCTACTGCCCAACCCGGCGGATGATTGCAAGAACTAACATGATTAAGGATTGCATTTGATTCCTGAGCCGTCCTTACCGTGTACTGTTGGAATAATCTGATTTCATGTGGTTTACCTGTCTGCCAGACGTACGAGAACATAGTGCGTATGGGACCTTGTAAACACCACCAACAATGTTGCATGGTGCATTCATCACCTGCTTCACTGTCCCGCTCTTCTTATTGAGAAGACATTTATTGGAAGCCAAGAAGACTTTCTACAGGACTGAACCTTCCAGGAAAAATATACTAGTTTTGCCTTACCATGAGAACATGGCTAGCCTGCATGATGCATTACAAAAATCTCATTATAAATAATGTCTGCACGTTACAATAGCGTGGAGAAGGTTCATGTCTCTAGGTATCAGTACTAGTGTGTCAGGTTACCTGCACTCATGTGTCAGGTCCGACCTAAAAATCTCTTAGGCAGCAAAAGATGTCAGTTGTAAAAATTGGGTCATATGATGACCTGCCACTGGAGCTTTTAGTGATGTAGAGGCGTCGTCTTTTTGGTGTCCTTAAAGAAATGTAATGAACACTTTATGAGATGCATCAACCCACATGTAGACACAAACACTAGCACAAAATTCTTGTTTGTCTGATGGTCTCATCAGAAGGTATATGAGCGAGCTGTGGCAAATCTTGGTTATAGAGAATGGAGAAGGACTCTATCACTGAAGAATTTCCATATTTACACAGTAACTTTCTTAGCAAACCTAACCTTACCATGCTAAAATTTACATAATATACCTTAATTAATCTGCCTGAACTATCTAAAGTCAGCATATATTTAGCATTATAAAGAATTCATTCATTACTTCCGTTGTTTAGACTTTTGAATGTAAATATATATGCGCTCGACTGTAAAAAACATAAGACTACGTACAAACCATGACGTATACACTACAGTGTAAAAATAACAATGCAGTCCAGTCAAGGCAGGTAACTCAGCATGCTATACTCAGTCAGGGCAGGTAACTCAGCATGCTACACTGAGTCAGGGCAGGTAACTCAGCGTGCTATACTGAGTCATGGCAGGTAACTCAGCATGCTACACTGAGTCAGGGCAGGTAACTCAGCGTGCTATACTGAGTCAGGGCAGGTAACTCAGCATGCTATACTGAGTCAGGGCAGGTAACTCAGCATGCTATACTGAGTCAGGGCAGGTAACTCAGCATGCTATACTGAGTCAGGGCAGGTAACTCAGCGTGCTACACTGAGTCAGGGCAGGTAACTCAGCGTGCTATACTGAGTCAGGGCAGGTAACTCAGCGTGTTACACTGAGTCAGGGCAGGTAACTCAGCGTGCTACACTGAGTCAGGGCAGGTAACTCAGCGTGCTATACTGAGTCAGGGCAGGTAACTCAGCGTGCTACACTGAGTCAGGGCAGGTAACTCAGCGTGCTATACTGAGTCAGGGCAGGTAACTCAGCATGCTATACTGAGTCAGGGCAGGTAACTCAGCATGCTATACTGAGTCAGGGCAGGTAACTCAGCATGCTATACTGAGTCAGGGCAGGTAACTCAGCGTGCTACACTGAGTCAGGGCAGGTAACTCAGCGTGCTATACTGAGTCAGGGCAGGTAACTCAGCATGCTATACTGAGTCAGGGCAGGTAACTCAGCATGCTATACTGAGTCAGGGCAGGTAACTCACCGTGCTATACTGAGTCAGGGCAGGTAACTCAGCGTGCTATACTGAGTCAGGGCAGGTAACTCAGCGTGCTATACTGAGTCAGGGCAGGTAACTCAGCGTGCTATACTGAGTCAGGGCAGGTAACTCACCGTGCTATACTGAGTCAGGGCAGGTAACTCAGCGTGCTATACTGAGTCAGGGCAGGTAACTCAGCGTGCTATACTGAGTCAGGGCAGGTAACTCAGCGTGCTATACTGAGTCAGGGCAGGTAACTCAGCGTGCTATACTGAGTCAGGGCAGGTAACTCAGCGTGCTATACTGAGTCAGGGCAGGTAACTCAGCGTGCTATACTGAGTCAGGGCAGGTAACTCACCGTGCTATACTGAGTCAGGGCAGGTAAATCACCGTGCTATACTGAGTCAGGGCAGGTAACTCAGCGTGCTACACTGAGTCAGGGCAGGTAACTCAGCGTGCTACACTGAGTCAGGGCAGGTAACTCAGCGTGCTACACTGAGTCAGGGCAGGTAACTCAGCGTGCTACACTGAGTCAGGGCAGGTAACTCAGCGTGCTACACTGAGTCAGGGCAGGTAACTCAGCGTGCTACACTGAGTCAGGGCATTTAACTCAGCGTGCTACATTGAGTCAGGGCAGATAACTCAGCGTGCTACACTGAGTCAGGGCAGGTAACTCAGCGTGCTACACTGAGTCAGGGCAGGTAACTCAGCGTGCTACACTGAGTCAGGGCAGGTAACTCAGCATGCTACACTGAGTCAGGGCAGGTGACTCAGCGTATTACACTGAGTCAGGGCAGGTAACTCAGCGTGCTATACTGAGTCAGGGCAGGTGAATCAGCGTATTACACTGAGTCAGGGCAGGTAACTCAGCATGCTACACTGAGTCAGCGCAGGTGACTCAGCGTATTACACTGAGCCAGGCAGGTAACTCAGCGTGCTATACTGAGTCAGGGCGGTGAATCAGCGTATTACACTGAGTCAGGGCAGATAACTCAGCATGCTACACTGAGTCAGGGCAGGTGACTCAGCGTATTACACTGAGCCAGGGCAGGTAACTCAGCGTGCTACACTGAGTCAGGGCAGGTAACTCAGCATGCTACACTGAGTCAGGGCAGGTAACTCAGCGTGCTACAATGAGTCAGGGCAGGTAACTCAGCGTGCTACACTGAGTCAAGGCAGGTAACTCAGCGTGCTACACTGAGTCAGGGCAGGTAACTCAGCGTGCTACACTGAGTCAGGGCAGGTAACTCAGCGTGCTACACTGAGTCAGGGCAGGTAACTCAGCGTGCTACACTGAGTCAGGGCAGGTAACTCAGCATGCTACACTGAGTCAGGGCAGGTAACTCAGCGTGCTACAATGAGTCAGGGCAGGTAACTCAGCGTGCTACACTGAGTCAAGGCAGGTAACTCAGCGTGCTACACTGAGTCAGGGCAGGTAACTCAGCGTGCTACACTGAGTCAGGCAGGTAACTCAGCGTGCTACACTGAGTCAGGGCAGGTAACTCAGCGTGCTACACTGAGTCAGGGCAGGTAACTCAGCTGCTACACTGAGTCAGGGCAGGTAACTCAGCGTGCTACACTGAGTCAGGGCAGGTAACTCAGCGTGCTACACTGAGTCAGGGCAGGTAACTCAGCGTGCTACACTGAGTCAGGGCAGGTAACTCAGCGTGCTACACTGAGTCAGGGCAGGTAACTCAGCGTGCTACACTGAGTCAAGGCAGGTAACTCAGCGTGCTACACTGAGTCAGGGCAGGTAACTCAGCGTGCTACACTGAGTCAGGGCAGGTAACTCAGCGTGCTACACATGAGTCAGGGCAGGTAACTCAGCGTGCTACAATGAGTCAGGGCAGGTAACTCAGCGTGCTACACTGAGTCAGGCAGGTAACTCAGCGTGCTACACTGAGTCAGGGCAGGTAACTCAGCGTGCTACACTGAGTCAAGGCAGGTAACTCAGCGTGCTACACTTAGTCAGGGCAGGTAACTCTGCATGCTACACTGAGTCAGAGCAGGTAACTCAGCGTGCTACAATGAGTCAGGCAGGTAACTCAGCGTGCTACACTGAGTCAAGGCAGGTAACTCAGCGTGCTACACTGAGTCAGGGCAGGTAACTCAGCGTGCTACACTGAGTCAAGGCAGGTAACTCAGCGTGCTAACTGAGTCAGGGCAGGTAACTCAGCGTGCTATACTGAGTCAGGCAGGTAACTCAGCGTGCTATACTGAGTCAGGACAGATAACTCAGCGTGCTACACTGAGTCAGGGCAGGTAACTCAGCGTGCTACACTGAGTCAGGGCAGGTAACTCAGCGTGCTACACTGAGTCAGGGCAGGTAACTCAGCATGCTACACTGAGTCAGGGCAGGTAACTCAGCGTGCTATACTGAGTCAGGGCAGGTAACTTAGCGTGCTATACTGAGTCAGGGCAGGTAACTCAGCGTGCAACACTGAGTCAGGGCAGGTAACTCAGCGTGCTACACTGCATCCTGAGCTAAACACCTTTACTAACTCAACAAAACGAGTGGCATAAAAAATGATATTTGAAATGCCATCAGCATAACAGAGGAGACATATATGATTAAGTTAACTGTGAAGCAGATGTTGACTAAGCTAGTACGCCAGTGTAACAAGGAAGTACAAAGCTGTGGTGGAATTTATTCCACCGAATCACGATTCCAGTCTCTTCTTACCCCACCAGGGGCGCACGAATGTGACTCTTACCCCCACCAGGGGCGCACGAATGTGACTATTACCCCCACCAGGGGCGCACGAATGTGACTATTACCCCCACCAGGGGCGCACGAATGTGACTATTACCCCCACCAGGGGCGCACGAATGTGACTATTATACTCCCACTAAAGGGAAGGGGGTGGAAGAGGAAAGGAGGGTAAGTGAGCCTAAATGAATTCTCCCAGTCCCTCTTTCTCCTACCCTCACTCTCCATGAGATACCTAATATTATTAATAATAACATTAATAATAATAATAATAATAATAATAATAATAATAATAATAATAATAATAATAATAATAATAATAATAATAATATTAAATTTATTTTGACATGATACATGGTTGTACAAAAGAATATAATAGTTGAGTGTACATGCCAAAAGCCCCTTGTATGCAGAGCATTTCAGGCAAACTATTGCATTCCTTGACATGAGTCATTAATTGTAGAAAATTTTGAATTTTCCTAAATTCAGCATGTATAAATTTGAATTATATAATAACTGTATATTAAAATGTGATGCTGATTTGACCCTTCGAGAAATTTTGAGTGAGGGAAGATGTGGAACAGCCGGAGGGTGACGCCTGGAGGACACCATTTGTAATATGTGAGCACTGGTTGTCGTGGAAAATTCAGCTAATAATTCGGCGTCCTACGAGCCAAACTGGGGTGTTTCAGCCTGAATTTGTAATAGAACTCGTGTTAATGTCCCCTGCTGAAGAATTGGGACAGGAAATTTGCGGGACCTCAAGAATTATGTGTGGATGGCGGAAGATATAGGATATGACCATCACTCACACAGGGAAGTGTGCCATTAGTCCTTTCATTTAGATCTCTAGCTGGCCAGTGTAGGGTCTAGGTGTCAGGCAGGTGTTGTGGTGAGATCCATCTACAATAATTAAATGGTAAGTGGTAGTTCAAATTTCTTTTCTAATAACACTATTTTTTATAATTTATGTACAATAATTATATTTTGTGTATCCAGCAACCCTAATCATATACAGTCCACAATTTTAATTTACCAGAGTAGCTGATTTTAATATTGTAATTATTAATTTAATATTAGGCCTAGCTTTTTGTGAGAGGGGTGATGAAATTGGCATCGAGGGAGTGACAGTTTGGCGACCTACTGTGATTAAGTCCCACTTACCTCACCCAAATTGCTTGCCTGTAATAATTCAGGTAATATCCTGTAAACCTCATGCAGGTAATTTGCTCACATAATAATAATTCACATTAATGACTTGTTATAGTTATGATCCTATCTCATTCAGCTAGGATCTCCATTTCAAGAATGTCATAAATGAGCTGTCATTCTCGTATCTAAGACACTGTAAGTATCCTTAATTTTGCATAGTGCCCATAGGGGCACTCTTTCCAAATGAGGCAGTTGGCAATAGGCTATGGTAGTGGCGAGAGGCAGTCTAGAAGCCAGGGAGACCATTTAACAGGCGAGGGACCCGAGCGATATTGCAGTCAACACTTATTCAGTGATCGCAGTGTTAGAGTTCAAGGACTCAATCAAGTGATTGTGGACCTTACATAGGAACCACATTCGTGTAAAGTTAAAGCCTCGTTTTATACACACCTGCAGCTGCATCTGGTTTCCTGCGAACCCACGGCTGGCCAGGTTGCAGCCTCGCCACTACTTGTGTTTCCTGCGAACCACCATGGCTGGTCAGGTTGCAGCCTCGCCACTACTTGTATTACTTTTGCAAAGTTCGAAATAGGATCCTAATTAGGCCGTGGGATTTAGTTCAGGTGGTTATTGGTGTTCTTGTATCCAAGGTGTTGCCACGTGCTGACCACGAGGACAGACGTCACGTGCTGACCACGAGGACAGACGTCACGTGTGACCACGAGGACAGACGTCATGTGCTGACCACGAGGACAGACGTCATGTGCTGACCACGAGGACAGACGTCACGTGCTGACCACGAGGACAGACGTCACGTGTTGACCACGAGGACAAACGTCACATGCTGACCACAAGGACAGACGTCATGTGCTGACCACGAGGACAGACGTCACGTGTTGACCACGAGGACAAACGTCACATACTGACCACGAGGACAGACGTCATGTGCTGACAACGAGGACAAACGCCACGTACTGACCACGAAAACAAATGTCATGTGCCGACCACAAGGACAGACGCCAAATGCTGACCACTAGGACAGACGTCACTCCACCAGCCAGTGTACTAGATATCGGCGCCTGGATCTTGGACCAGGAGCTAGGTGTCGACAAGTACATCACAGACGGTGATTAATCTACTACGTTTATTTAGTAACAGCTCGTCTTTTGGGGGGACAGTCACCAGGTACCTCCCCTAAACAATGACAACAAAAGCAACTAACAATTAGTTGTTGATCTAAGCTAGTACACAAGTGCAACAAGGTTGTACAAAGCAACTAATAACTAGGCGCTGATCAAAGCTAGTGTGAATTTTTTTACATAATATAATATAATAATTGCGTATTAAAATGTGATGCTATTTGGACCCTTCGAGAAATTTCGAGTGAGGGGGGCAGGCAGAACAGCCGGGGGAGTGATGCTGCAGAGAGACGCCATATTGAATTTAATGTGTAAACACTGGACTGAATTGTGCAATGTAATCAGGCGTTCTCGAAGGTCACTTGGTGTATATCGGCCTCAATCCGTAATTTAGAAATTGCTGACACGTTCCTGCTGAATAATTGGGATAAAGTGTGGAAAACCCTTACAACTCGGCAACCAAGATGGAAAAATAGAGGACACCAATTCTACCAGCAACACACCTCAGCTAAGTGATGCTTAACCATAATGTACAGTAGTAGTTTTTGCATTGGCCATCGTAAATTTTAGCTTCTAGGGTAAGGTTAGGGTGTGTTCCATCCGCATTGTCTTCCTGTGATAAATGGTAAGTGGTAATACGAATTTCTTTCGTGTACCTAGCAAGCCTAATTATGTACAGTCCAAACCTTTAATTTACCAAATTAGCTGGTTTTAATATTATAATTATTAATTTAATGTCAGGTATAGCTTTTTGTGAGTGGTGAAGAAGTGGGCATCAAGGAAGTTACAGTTCAGTGACCTGCTGTGACTTAAGTCCCACTTATCTCACCCAAATTACTTCCACGTAATAATTTAAGTAATGCCCTGTAAACCTCTTGCAGGTAATTTGCTCACATAATAATAATAATTCAAAGTTAAATGGAAATACATCACCTTGACTTTTTTTTTTTTTGGGGGGAGAGGCTTAACCTAAGTAATTGACACATATATTATTATATAATACGATCAGAAATTGTGTAAATTTCTACCAAAATAAACTTAGAAGGAAATAGGTGGCTAATGCTTCATGAGACAAGAGTCTGGCACGGCAATGCCTACCGTAGCTGGTCCCTTTTAGGGAAGTACCTGTATGCAGGTGAAGGGCTCTTGATGTGAGCATTTAGAGCCCTCCTTTCATGCCTCGAATCAAACTTGGTTCTCTTCCCTGCCCCAGGCAGGGGCAGGCATATCCCTGCGATCCCAGGGAGGGGACCTTTTACTTATGCATTAAACCTCATCTTCCACGATGCATTTCTCAAACCATGTGAAGATCAAACCGAGAAGTGAGACTGTCAATGACTGGTCCAAACTAGCACTTGCAGCTGCCGTTAGTGGTATATTGCAGGTTAAATGTAATGCAATTCAATCGCTCCAAGAGGCTTTCGTTGTAGTCTGCACTGACGACATTGAAGCCGAGAAATTTATCACCACTGACTACAACCACTCTTAACCAACGAGAATTTCAAGTCACGACTTCCAAAACTTTGAGGAACAAGAGAACTGTGTTCCTTAAGCGACTAGATAACCTCATCACAACCCAGGCTATAGAAGAAATTAAGTGATCAGTAAAAGACCAGAACCCTTGGGCCACGGTGGAACATATTACCAAAATACCTAACGCTTCTTCGATGCTCACGGTCACCTTCAGTGATGTCAACATGGCAGCCCAACTCTCGTAGAGGGACTGGCAATCCACTACTTCCATATAACCCAAGTTACATTGAAGCCGAGAGATTCCAGCACACACACACTGTTACAGCTGTTACTCTTATATGCACATCACCAAGGATTGTCCTACCAAGGATAAGAAGTTCTGCTCGACCTGCGGCAACGAAGGACATGATTTTCAAGGCTGCACCACCACCACCACTCCACCTGGATGCCTGAACTGTAAGAATGAGCACCACACTCTTGCTGATAAATGCCCAACAAGAAGAGAAGTTCTCAAGAAACAACTAGAACAACAAAACAACCGCAACATCTCCAACATATGCAGCAATTACTGAACTGCAAAAAGACACCACCAAAATACTCAAGGCCACTCAACTTCATCCTCCACCAGCAATACATTACTGCCAATACCTGCCGATGAAGCCACAAAAATCCACTGCTGCATGATGCATGTGCATATGCACAACAAAGCTATACCTGGATCATTCATCACCACCATCAGTGAACTCTTCAGGCTGAACAACATCCCTAATTTTACATTCCCGGATTCTCTACCTTCTTCAGTCATAATCAAGACCACCACAAATAGCTTCAATGTCCCAACACCTGCAAGTCACTCAAGCAGCTCCACCACCACCATCGCCTACATGTGACGAGCCGCCTCAAAATCCCACCAATGAGACGCTTCCACTGCCTTCCTCTATCAAGGAAATGGACCAATCAACAGGCACAAAAAACAAAACTCCATCACCAACTGAAGCATGTCTCATCACCAAGCTTTGCTACCAACGCCACCACCGCTGAACCACCTGCCGCCACTCCCACTGCTACCAAAACACCATCTCCAGTCCTTGCACCTACACAGGTTGCTAAAATCGCTGGAGGATTAAGGGGAATACTAAACCAGAAGTACGAATCAAGGCCTTTCGTCAAGTTCTTCACTACTGACCATCGCAGCGACAGTATGTTCTGCGATGAACAGTCAAAGATGGAACTGTGAAGTTTACCAGCGACCCAGATCAACACCGCACCACTCAAAACATGCTTGAGGACATCCATGAGTACATTACCGACTATGAGAGCATGTCCCTGATCATCCACGTCTCCAGGACGAAATTCAGAAATATAAAAAAACGCTAGACCCCACTAGCATCGCTTCCCATCAACCAATCACCGTGAAGCTGAGTTCCCAGCACTCAGGCCGTTGCCTAAAGCTGGGGTGTGGCGCCATTAGACCCTGTAATGGTCGCTTTCTCGGCCCTTCCTGACACTGCCTGCTGCTGTGCAGCTTCATCAACCTCCCTCGCATCGCCAGCTGCACAGCAGCTGACATGCCCTTCAAGACACTCCAAAGTCAAGTCGGTGTCCGCCCCTCAGTATTTTACGTCTCTCACGGAAGAACCACACAACATCACCTTCACAATCCTTGAACTCACATCAACAATATTCACGCGCTAACCAGCAGCAGCTGGACTGGTAACATTCATATCCATGTTCTTCAATACATGTAACCTACACCACTAGTCTTCTCTCTTCCTATTACACTTTTTCAATCATATTTGCTCTGAATGGGTTCTGCCTCTTCCATGGAAAACTACATAGTCCTACCTTTACGAACACCTCATATCGTGGGTCAAAACATTTCTCACTACAGACTCAGTGCTCTTAGGGCAATTTAAAAAAAGTCATTCTTATATCCACCACTAAATCTACCAAGATACATACATCCAAAATACCTTCGCTAATGATCAATCAATTATTGCACTTTTTCGATTTAGAAAAGCTTATAGCACCACCTGCCTTATGATATCTTCACTTAAAGACATATTATAAGCCTCCGAAGCAAATTGCTGCATTTTCTTAGATATTTCTTATGAGAGAGGCACTTAAGTGTTCGGGTACATAAGAACACTTTCCCTGACTTTGTACAAGTTGAAGGCGCATCTCAAGGGGGGGCACAGGGGAATATGAGGGGTACAAAAATTGAACCTGAAAAAATTATGGAAAAAAATATTTTCTTACTAAAAAATAGTGCATAATTCTGGCAACATGTTGATGTAATCAGCTTCTCTGTATCATATTTCTAAGTATGTTTTTCCAAAGATGTAATTTTCTTTTATTTTTCCTGTAATCAAGAGGGCCTGTTGACAATGATTTTTTTTTTTGCTTTTTTTTTACTCCAAAAATAACGATTTTGATGATTGTTTCATTCAAAATAGTCTACATGGTAACTTGTGTGAGGACTAGAGTGAGCAGAGTGGAGAGATGGTGCCTCAGTAGCCTGAGGGTTGTCAACAAAGGTGGGTGTGCAACACGCTCAGAGTTGGTGCGCCATAACCATAGAGTTTTACAGATAACAAAACTATGAATAAAACAGGAATAAGTTATTGACATTATTTTCCCTTATTTGCGAAGAGTATTTATAGGAGTGTCATGATATTTTTCGCATGTTATTGAGGAATGATGGTTCTATTACACTTTCAGCATTGATTTTAGATATGTCCTACTGTTTTGTTTTTATTGAATTTTTTCCTCCCAAAAAGTCCTTAAAAACACACAAATTTCAATTTTTTTTATAATGCAATCTATTGACATTTCTCTCAAAAATCTTTGAAATATAGATTATCTAGCTCTTTATCTTTCATCTGATGTCAACTAGAACATTGTTAATCTTACCAATTTTGTTGATAAGGGAGGGTTTTATGAAAAATAGAATTTTGCAATATCTTGCAATTTTGCAATATAGTCAATACAAAAAAATGGTGAAGGTTAAAAATGCTGGTTAAATCACAGTATCAACCTTCATTGAAATTGGACCAAAAACAAAAAAAAATGAATATTTTCTTTCGTGCCCCATCCTCAAGGCTGTCTCACCACTACCTTCTTCCTACTAGAAATAATTATTTAAAAAACATGATATTCAGTATATATGTGAAGTCTCTAAGACTATCGTATTTTCCTGGACACTGGTCAGTACAGTGAAAAAGTAGATATTAACTGAAAAAAATTAATTTGCATCTGGGAGAAACACTTTAGCTCTCTTCTGACTCCCACCTCCCTCCACCCTTATCCCACCTCCCACCACCCACCTCCCTCATCCACCTCCCTCCACCCATATCCCTTCACCCACTTCTCTCACCCACCTCCCTCCACCCTTAACCCACCTCCCTCCACCCTTAACCCACCTCCCTCCACCCTTAACCCACCTCCCTCCACCCTTAACCCACCTCCCTCCACCCTTAACCCACCTCCCTCCACCCTTAACCCACCTCCCTCCACCCTTAACCCACCTCCCTCCACCCTTAACCCACCTCCCTCCATCCTTAATCCACCCTCCACCCACCTCAATCACCCACTCCTCCACCCACCTCCTCCACCCACCTCCCTCCACCCACCTCCCTCACCCACCTCCCTTCACGTATATCCCTCCACCCACTCCCTCCACCCACCTCCCTCACCCACTTCCCTCACCCACCTCCCTCCATCCATATCCCTTCACCCACCTCCCCCACCCTTATCCCTCCACCCACCTCCCCACCCACCTCCCTCACCCACATCCCTCCACCCACATCACTCCACCCACCTCCCTCACCCACCTCCCTCACTCACCTCCCTCCACCCACCGCCCTCACATACCTCCTTCGACCCACAACCCACACTCACCTCCCTCATCCACCTCTCTCACCCACCTCCCTCCACCCACAACCCTCGCCCACCTCCCACCTCCCCCACCCACCTCACTCACCAGCATCCCCCACCCACCTCCCTCCCCCAACGCGGGGTTGCGTCACTCTATATATGTAGACGAATTTGCTATTACCTGTGCGGGTATTGACTGTCAGCTGTTCAGTGTTATTGCTCGCGCTTCCAACTGTACCACCTGAGATAGTGGTAAGTTTTCTATTGCTTAAACAAGATCTTCCTGAACCGCTTATGCATCTCCGTAATAAACAATTCATTACGTTTGTCACCAGATCATAAACCTGTAAATAATTCATTACCACTGTAACTTGCATAGCTATCAAATTATTGGAGATCAGTCCATGGATTTATTAAGTAGCTGTGCAATGGTTTGACTCCCGTCCTCACCATGGCTATGAAGGGGAATAACAAGACTATAAGATTGACTAGAACAAACAAGATAACTTTATAAATGCGCTCTCTTATCCTTCATCTCGTAAAGATAAGATTTGTTTGTGTTTTTAAGCCGGGGTAGAGAGTATTATCCAGCCAGGAGAACCCGATAAAGTCAGTGCGTCATCCAGGACTGTCTTGTTTCCACTGTGGTCCTTTAATCTTGTCCCCCAGGATGCCACCCACACCAGTCGATTAACACCCAGGTACCCACTTACTGCTAGATGAATAAAACCAACAAGTGCAAGATGACCAACACCCAGGTACCTACTTACTGCTAGGTGAACAGGGACAACAGGTGTAAGGAAACATTCCTAACGTCCCCAACCGTGCCAGGGGTTACACCAGGGATACACAGAATGCGAGTTGAATGTGTTGCCAACGTACCTACGGGACACATTCTTCTATGCCTGTGTTATCCCCTCATCCTGTAACCGGGATACAGTAAACATTCTCGTATTCTTTACGATGGCCGAGTGTCCTTAAAGCCCCACATAACCTCCCTGAACGCTGCTTCTCACACTCAACTGAACCAGTTTAAAACTTTAGCCAAGTTTTGTGTATGAGCTGAGAGAGAAACTGGTGTGTGCCTTCATTCAACCTTCACCTGGACTACACAGACCGACTGGATGCCTCAGTTTCCTCACTAGTCTTTCTTATCTTGGTCCCATTTACCATCAAGGTTTATTTATGTCAGTGCACAAATAACTCACGGGTTATAATTTGTATATTGTTCCAGTCTCGGTATTGTGTCTTGATATTCCTTATGTCTGTTTCTAGTGGGTTTCCGGTCTGTCCCTCTTAAGAGCCTATATAGAGAGACCAACATCCCGTCTTTGTAAGGTCTTGAACGATGCTTGTTGTCTTCATTATTGTGTCCACTTCCATGGCCTTCACCATCTTTCCACGTATAGAACAGTTACGTATATAAGTAAGAGTAATTTATTTAATCGTCGCCCTTTTACTATAACCCTTGAATTTCCAGATTCATTTTCAAATAAGATCCCTTAATTTACTTCCCTCTACGTTCACTACGTCTTACTCTTTCTTCCTTTGGAATTTCAATTATTCAAGTTTGTTCCTCCTCGCTTCCAAGTCCGAAGGTTCGCTTACCTATCATAAACCTGTGCTTACTCTTTCTTGAACACTTATATTCACATTCTCATCTATAGTATCACTGGTGATTCTAAATCCTGGATGGTGTCGGGTATGCGCTGTTTCCCGAATAGAATAAAGCAAGGTCATTGTAGGAGTCTGTCAAGCATTTTTGAGCAGTTATATATAGTTCTCACCTCTCACACACTGTCATCATGCCCACCCTGGCATTCGTAATTGTTTCTTACTCTCAAATAGCGTTACAATATTTTCAGAAATTCGACTCCCCTCATCCAATCCTCCTTCATATACAACTATGGCTAAGTTACTTTTTTTTTGTGTTGCTGGGTCCTTGGTCCTTGCTATTCACGACTTAATTTCTTTTCTCAGATTATTTTTAGTAGTCTCGCAGCTGATACAAAACTCATGGCAACAACTTATCTTCCCACTGTTGTCAGGGTTGGGAAATTACATTCTCTCATAACTACAAATCAGACACAAGAGATACACAAGGGATACACAAGGGATACACAAGGGATACACAAGGGATACACAAGGGATACACAAGGGATACCCACAGATATCACAAGAGAGGAACAGGAACACTTCTATCAGGGCGGACCTGTCATTTCGTCATATCTTAATAGATTGTCCCATCTATCAGGGTATGCAGAATTTGCTTCAACATCATAACGCCATAACATACACTGAGCTCCTCGCTGAAAGTCCCACCTTTAACACACACTTTCTCTTGGACTTTTTAATGAAAAACTAACTTGTGCAGCAACTGTAACTTCAGTGTAAACTTGCACTAACTCTACCTCGCTATCCTCAAGCCCCTCACTCATCCCTACCCTACCATACCATACCCACAGCGCTCTATGACCCATACGGGTTTAGCATATAAAATTAATTTAATATTAATAATGATGATGACGCCATGTGAATGTTGGTGGATAAAAAAGGACAATTTAGAACTTGAAATAAAGTTGGAAATTTTATTGTAGCCGCCACAACTTAGGTTGCTGGACTAGTGTGTGTACTCACCTAGTTGTGGTTGCAGGGGTCGAGTCATAGCTCCTGGCCCCGCCTCTTCACTGGCCGCTACTGGGTCACTCTCCCTGCGCCATGAGCTTTATCATACCTCTTCTTAAAGCTATGTATGGAACCTGCCTCCGCTACATCGCTTCCCAAACTATTCCACTTCCCGACCACTCTGTGACTGAAGAAATACTTCCTAACATCCCTGTGATTCATCTGAGTCTTCAACTTCCAACTGTGTCCCCTTGTTGCTGTGTCCCATCTCTGGAATATTCTGTCTTTGTCCACCTTGTCAATTCCTCTCAGTATCTTATATGTTGTTATCATGTCCCCCATATCTCTCCTGTCCTCCAGTGCTAGTTCGTGAGATCTACACGCTGGACTAGTGTGCGTGTGTGCTAGTTCGTGAGATCTACACGCTGGACTAGTGCGTGTGTGCTAGTTCGTGAGATCTACACGCTGGACTAGTGCGTGTGTGCTAGTTCGTGAGATCTACACACTGGACTAGTGTGTGTGTGCTAGTTCGTGAGATCAACACTCTGGACTAGTGTGTGTGTGCTAGTTCGTGAGATCTACACTCTGGACTAGTGTGTATGTGTGATAGTTCGTGAGATCTACACTCTGGACTAGTGTGTGTGTGCTAGTTCGTGAGATCTACACTCTGGACTAGTGTGTGTGTGCTAGTTCGTGAGATCTACACACTGGACTAGTGTGTGTGTGATAGTTCGTGAGATCTACACTCTGGACTAGTGTGTGTGTGCTAGTTCGAGAGATCTACACACTGGACTAGTGTGTGTGTGCTAGTTCGTGAGATCTACACTCTGGACTAGTGTGTGTGTGCTAGTTCGTGAGATCTACACTCTAGTCTAGTGTGTGTGTGCTAGTTCGTGAGATCTACACACTGGACTAGTGTGTGTGTGATAGTTCGTGAGATCTACACTCTGGACTAGTGTGTGTGTGCTAGTTCGTGAGATCTACACTCTGGACTAGTGTGTGTGTGATAGTTCGTGAGATCTACACTCTGGACTATTGTGTGTGTGCTAGTTCGTGAGATCTACACACTGAACTAGTGTGTGTGTGTGCTAGTTCGTGAGATCTACACACTGGACTACTGCGTGTGCTAGTTCGTGAGATCTACACACTGGACTACTGCGTGTGTGCTAGTTCGTGAAATCTACACTCTGGACTACTGCGTGTGTGCTAGTTCGTGAGATCTACACTCTGGACTAGTGTGTGTGTGCTAGTTCGTGAGATCTACACACTGGACTAGTGTGTGTGTGCTAGTTCGTGAGATCTACACACTGAATACTGTGTGTGCTAGTTCGTGAGATCTAACTCTGGACTATGGTGTGTGCTAGTTCGTGAGATCTACACTCTGGACTAGTTGTGTGTGCTAGTTCGTGAGATCTACACACTGGACTAGTGGTGTGTAGTTCGTGAGATCTACACCTGGACTAGTGTGTGTGTGCTAGTTCGTGAGATCTACACCTGGACTAGTGTGTGTGCTAGTTCTGAATCTACACCTGGACTAGTGGTGTGTGCTAGTTCGTGAGATCTACACCTGGACTATGTGTGTGTGCTAGTTCGTGAGATCTACACCTGGACTAGTGGTGTGTGCTAGTTCTGAGATTACACCTGACTAGTGTGTGTGTGCTAGTTCGTGAGATCACACCTGGACTAGTGTGTGTTGCTAGTTCTGAGATCTACACTCTGGACTAGTGTGTGTGTGCTAGTTCGTGAGATCTACACTCTGGACTAGTGTGTGTGCTAGTTCGTGAGATCTACACCTGGACTAGTGTGTGTGTGCTAGTTCGTAGATCTACACACTGGACTAGTGTGTGTGTGATAGTTCGGAGATCTACACCTGACTAGTGTGTGTGTGCTAGTTCGTGAGATCTACACTCTGAACTAGTGTGTGTGCTAGTTCTGAGATCTACACACTGGACTATGTGTGTGCTAGTTCGTGAATCTACACTCTGACTATGGTGTGTGCTAGTTCGTGAATCTACACTCTGGACTAGTGTGTGTGCTAGTTCGTGAGATCTACACACTGACTAGTGTGTGTGTGCTAGTTCGGAGATCTACACCTGAATACTGGTGTGTGCAGTTCGTGAGATCTATACTCTGGACTACTGCGTGTGTGCTAGTTCGTGAATCTACACCTGACTAGGTGTGCTAGTTCGTGAGATCTACACACTGACTATGTGTGTGTGCTAGTTCGTGAGATCTACACCTGGACGGGATAGTTCGTGAGATCTACACTCTGGACTAGTGTGTGTGTGTGCTAGTTCGTGAGATCTACACATTGAACTAGTGTGTGTGTGCTAGTTCGTGAGATCTACACGCTGGACTAGTGCGTGTGTGCTAGTTCGTGAGATCTACACACTGGACTAGTGTGTGTGTGCTAGTTCGTGAGATCTACACGCTGGACTAGTGCGTGTGTGCTAGTTCGTGAGATCTACACACTGGACTAGTGTGTGTGTGCTAGTTCGTGAGATCTACACGCTGGACTAGTGCGTGTGTGCTAGTTCGTGAGATCTACACACTGGACTAGTGTGTGTGTGCTAGTTCGTGAGATCTACACTCTGGACTAGTGTGTGTGTGCTAGTTCGTCAGATCTACACTCTGGACTAGTGTGTGTGTGCTAGTTCGTCAGATCTACACTCTGGACTAGTGTGTGTGTGCTAGTTCGTGAGATCTACACTCTGGACTAGTGTGTGTGTGCTAGTTCGTGAGATCTACACACTGGACTAGTGTGTGTGTGATAGTTCGTGAGATCTACACTCTGGACTAGTGTGTGTGTGCTAGTTCGTGAGATCTACACTCTGGATTAGTGTGTGTGTGCTAGTTCGTGAGATCTACACACTGGACTAGTGTGTGTGTGATAGTTCGTGAGATCTACACTCTGGACTAGTGTGTGTGTGCTAGTTCGTGAGATCTACACTCTGGACTAGTGTGTGTGTGCTAGTTCGTTAGATCTACACACTGGACTAGTGTGTGTGTGATAGTTCGTGAGATCTACACTCTGGACTAGTGTGTGTGTGCTAGTTCGTGAGATCTACACACTGAACTAGTGTGTGTGTGTGCTAGTTCGTGAGATCTACACACTGGACTACTGCGTGTGCTAGTTCGTGAGATCTACACACTGGACTACTGCGTGTGTGCTAGTTCGTGAAATCTACACTCTGGACTACTGCGAGTGTGCTAGTTCGTGAGATCTACACTCTGGACTAGTGTGTGTGTGCTAGTTCGTGAGATCTACACACTGGACTAGTGTGTGTGTCCTAGTTCGTGAGATCTACACACTGGAATACTGCGTGTGTGCTAGTACGTGAGATCTATACTCTGGACTACTGCGTGTGTGCTAGTTCGTGAGATCTACACTCTGGACTAGTGTGTGTGTGCTAGTTCGTGAGATCTACACACTGGACTAGTGTGTGTGTGCTAGTTCGTGAGATCTACACACTGGACTAGTGTGTGTGTGCTAGTTCGTGAGATCTACACACTGGACTAGTGTGTGTGTGCTAGTTCATGAGATCTACACGCTGGGCTAGTGTGTGTGTGCTAGATGATGAGGCCAGAAACACGTCGATCCCTCCTTGGAGGACTGACAGTTGAACTGCGCGTTGTCCCCTTCAGTATTACAGAAGGTTTGGTCACGGACCGGTCCGCAGAGGCATTGACCCCCGAAACCCCCTCCAGGTGTATTCCAGGTATACAACTTCTATGACAAATATTTGAGTCAGAACACACAGCGTTAATTAGTAACGAGTATGTGCAATTAAAATTAATAATCAGAGTATTTGTAGACAGGAAACAACCCTGAAGGACAAGAAAGAGAGGAGGCGAGATGGAGGTGCACTTGATGGAGTGTAAGAGGTAGTAACTGCAGAGGTCACCAGCACTTAGTAATGTCAAGGAAAATGAAAGTGACCACGGACAAACACGGTGGAAGAAGGGAAGCTGCAAGCGCACTGCAAGCATATTGCAAACACAGTGCAAGCACATTGCAAACACAGTGCAAGCACATTGCAAACACAGTGCAAGCACATTGCAAACACAGTGCAAGCACTTTGCACAGTGCAATTATATTGTAAACACAGTGCAAGCGCATTGCAAACACAGTGCAAGCACTTTGCACAGTGCAAGCACATTGTAAACACAGTGCAAGCACATTGTAAAACTGACCTGTTTTAAAAAATGATTTATTGAATGATACTCAAAATGGAAATTAAAAAGGATAATTCTCACTTCCAAGATAATCACAGTAACTACTACAAGCTTTCACAGTGACTACTACAAGCTTTCACAGTGACTACTACAAGCTTTCACAGTGTCTACTACAAGCTTTCACAGTGACTACTACAAGCATTCACAGTGTCTACTACAAGCTTTCACAGTGTCTACTACAAGCTTTCACAGTGTCTACTACAAGCTTTCACAGTGTCTACTACAAGCTTTCACAGTGACTACTACAAGCTTTCACAGTGTCTACTACAAGCTTTCACAGTGTCTACTACAAGCTTTCTCAGTGACTACAACAAGCATTCACAGTGTCTACTGCAAGGTTTCACAGTGACTACTACAATCTTTCACAGTAACTACTACAAGCTTTCACAGTGACTACTACAAGCTTTCTCAGTGACTACTACAATCTTTCACAGTAACTACTACAAGCTTTCACAGTGACTACTACAAGCATTCACAGTGTCTACTGCAAGCTTTCACAGTGACTACTACAAGCTTTCACAGTAACTACTACAAGCTTTCACAGTGACTACTACAAGCTTTCACAGTGACTACTACAAGCTTTCACAGTGACTACTACAAGCTTTCACAGTGACTACTACAAGCTTTCTCAGTGACTACTACAAGCTTTCACAGTGACTACTACAAGCTTTCTCAGAGACTACTACAAGCTTTCACAGTGACTACTACAAGCTTTCTCAGTGACTGCTACAAGCTTTCTCTGTGACTACAACAAGCATTCACAGTGTCTACTACAAGCTTTCACAGTGACTACTACAAGCATTCACAGTGACTACTACAAGCTTTCTCAGTGACTGCTAAAAGCTTTCTCTGTGACTACAACAAGCATTCACAGTGACTACTACAAGCTTTCACAGTTACTACAACAAGCTTTCACAGTGTCTACTACAAGCTTTCACAGTGTCTACTACAAGCTTTCACAGTGACTACTACAAGCATTCACAGTGTCTACTACAAGCTTTCACAGTGACTACTACAAGCTTTCACAGTGACTACTACAAGCATTCACAGTGACTACTACAAGCATTCACAGTGACTACTACAAGCTTTCACAGTGACTACTACAAGCTCTCACAGTGTCTACTACAAGCTTTCACAGTGACTACTACAAGCATTCACAGTGACTACTACAAGCATTCACAGTGACTACTACAAGCATTCACAGTGACTACTACAAACATTCACAGTGACTACTACAAGCATTCACAGTGACTACTACAAGCATTCACAGTGACTACTACAAGCATTCACAGTGACTACTACAAGCATTCACAGTGACTACTACAAGCATTCACAGTGACAACTACAAGCATTCACAGTGACTACTACAAGCATTCACAGTGACTACCACAAGCATTCACAGTGACAACTACAAGCTCAGTGTCTACTACAAGCTTTCACAGTGACTACTACAAGCTTTCTCAGAGACTACTACAAGCTTTCTCTGTGACTACAACAAGCATTCACAGTGATTACTACAAGCTTTCACAGTGACTACTACAAGCTTTCACAGTGTCTACTACAAGCTTTCACAGTGTCTACTACAAGCATTCACAGTGTCTACTACAAGCTTTCACAGTGACTACTACAAGCATTCACAGTGTCTACTACAAGCTTTCACAGTGACTACTACAAGCATTCACAGTGACTACTACAAGTATTCACAGTGACTACTACAAGCATTCACAGTGACTACTACAAGCTTTCTCAGTGACTACTACAAGCATTCACAGTGTCTACTACAAGCTTTCATAGTGACTACTACAAGCATTCACAGTGACTACTACAAGTATTCACAGTGACTACTACAAGCATTCACAGTGACTACTACAATCTTTCACAGTGACTACTACAAGCATTCACAGTGTCTACTACAAGCTTTCACAGTGACTACTACAAGCATTCACAGTGACTACTACAAGCATTCACAGTGACTACTACAAGCTTTCACAGTGACTACTACAAGCTTTCACAGTGACTACTACAAGCTTTCTCTGTGACTACAAGCTTTCACGGTGACTATTACAAGCTTTCACTCTGACAGTACTACAAGTTTTCACTTTGAAGAGCTTTATATAGTCTACATTATAAAGCTTTAAACAGAGCAAAACATCGTAATATTAGCTTGTTCGATACCTGGCATGTCTTCATTACCGTACCTTGATCCACTTGCCTGCCAGTGGAACACCTCCACTTGTCTGAGAGACAGTGGAACACCTCCACTTGTCTGAGAGACAGTGGAACACCTCCACTTGTCTGAGAGACAGTGGAACACCTCCACTTGTCTGAGAGACAGTGGAACACCTCCACTTGTCTGAGAGACAGTGGAACACCTCCACTTGTCTGAGAGACAGTGGAACACCTCCACTTGCCTGAGAGACAGTGGAACACCTCCACTTGCCTGAGAGACAGTGGAACACCTCCACTTGTCTGAGAGACAGTGGAACACCTCCACTTGTCTGAGAGACAGTGGAACACCACCACTTGTCTGAGAGACAGTGGAACACCACCACTTGTCTGAGAGACAGTGGAACACCTCCACTTGTCTGAGAGACATGGAACACCTCCACTTGTCTGAGAGACAGTGGAACACCACCACTTGTCTGAGAGACAGTGGAACACCTCCACTTGTCTGAGAGACAGTGGAACACCTCCACTTGTCTGAGAGACAGTGGAACACCACCACTTGTCTGAGAGACAGTGGAACACCTCCACTTGCCTGAGAGACAGTGGAACACCTCCACTTGCCTGAGAGACAGTGGAACACCTCCACTTGCCTGAGAGACAGTGGAACACCTCCACTTACCTGAGAGACAGTGGAACACCTCCACTTACCTGAGAGACAGTGGAACACCTCCACTTACCTGAGAGACAGTGGAACACCTCCACTTGCCTGAGAGACAGTGGAACACCTCCACTTACCTGAGAGACAGTGGAACACCTCCACTTACCTGAGAGACAGTGGAACACCTCCACTTACCTGAGAGACAGTAGAACACCTCCACTTGTCTGAGAGACAGTGGAACACCTCCACTTACCTGAGAGACAGTGGAACACCTCCACTTACCTGAGAGACAGTGGAACACCTCCACTTGTCTGAGAGACAGTAGAACACCTCCACTTGTCTGAGAGACAGTGGAACACCTCCACTTACCTGAGAGACAGTAGAACACCTCCACTTGTCTAAGAGACAGTGGAACACCTCCACTTACCTGAAAGACAGTGGAACACCTCCACTTGTCTGAGAGACAGTAGAACACCTCCACTTGTCTGAGAGACAGTGGAACACCTCCACTTACCTGAGACAGTGGAACACCTCCACTTGTCTGAGAGACAGTGGAACACCTCCACTTGTCTGAGAGACAGTGGAACACCTCCACTTGTCTGAGAGACAATGCAACACCTCCACTTACCTGAGAGACAGTGGAACACCTCCACTTGTCTGAGAGACAGTGGAACACCTCCACTTACCTGAGAGACAGTGGAACACCTCCACTTGTCTGAGAGACAGTGGAACACCTCCACTTACCTGAGAGACAGTGGAACACCTCCACTTGTCTGAGAGACAGTGGAACACCTCCACTTGTCTGAGAGACAGTGGAACACCTCCACTTACCTGAGAGACAGTGGAACACCTCCACTTGTCTGAGAGACAGTGGAACACCTCCACTTGTCTGAGAGACAGTGGAACACCTCCACTTACCTGAGAGACAGTGGAACACCTCCACTTGTCTGAGAGACAGTGGAACACCTCCACTTACCTGAGAGACAGTGGAAAACCTCCACTTGTCTGAAAGAGAGTGGAACACCTCCACTTGTCTGAAAGAGAGTGGAACACCTCCACTTACCTGAGAGACAGTGGAACACCTCCACTTGTCTGAGAGACAGTGGAACACCTCCACTTGTCTGAGAGACAGTGGAACACCTCCACTTGTCTGAGAGACAGTGGAACACCTCCACTTGTCTGAGAGACAATGCAACACCTCCACTTACCTGAGAGACAGTGGAACACCTCCACTTGTCTGAGAGACAGTGAAGCACCACCACTTGCCTGAGAGACAGTGGAACACCTCCACTTGTCTTAGAGACAGTGGAATACCTCCACTTGTCTGAGAGACAGTGGAACACCTCCACTTGTCTGAAAGAGAGTGCAACACCTCCACTTGTCTGAGAGACAGTGGAACACCTCCAATTGTCTGAGAGACAGTGGAACACCTCCACTTGTCTGAGAGACAGTGGAACACCTCCACTTGTCTGAGAGACAGTGGAACACCTCCACTTGTCTGAGAGACAGTGGAACCCCTCCACTTGTCTGAGAGACAGTGAAGCACCACCACTTGCCTGAGAGACAGTGGAACACCTCCACTTGTCTGAGAGACAGTGGAATACCTCCACTTACCTGAGAGACAGTGGAACACCTCCACTTGTCTGAAAGACAGTGGAACACCTCCACTTGTCTGAGAGATAGTGGAACACCTCCACTTGTCTGAGAGACAGTGGAACACCACCACTTGTCTGAGAGACAGTGGAACAGCACCACTTGCCTGAGAGACAGTGGAACACCTCCACTTGTCTGAGAGACAGTGGAACACCTCCACTTACCTGAGAGACAGTGGAACACCTCCACTTGTCTGAGAGACAGTGGAACACCTCCACTTGTCTGAGAGACAGTGGAACACCTCCACTTGTCTGAGAGACAGTGGAACACCTCCACTTGTCTGAGAGACAGTGGAGCACCACCACTTACCTGAGAGACAGTGGAACACCTCCACTTGCCTGAGAGACAGTGGAACACCTCCACTTACCTGAGAGACAGTGGAACACCTCCACTTACCTGAGAGACAGTGGAACACCTCCACTTGCCTGAGATACAGTGGAACACCTCCACTTACCTGAGAGACAGTGGAACACCTCCACTTACCTGAGAGACAGTGGAACACCTCCACTTGCCTGAGAGACAGTGGAACACCTCCACTTACCTGAGAGACAGTGGAACACCTCCACTTACCTGAGAGACAGTGGAACATGGAGCCAAAAAGAGACTTTTCCCGCACATGTTACATGGATTTAACTATCTCAAGAATCTCTCAAATATCGTAGTATAGATTTGAACATGTGTAAATTGGTCATTACCACTGTGTACCTCTGTAATGTTGAGGTACAGACCCTGGACTCCTTTTGTACCTATGAAATTTTGAGGTACAGTTCCTGGACCCATTACGTGCCTCTGTAAGTACCTTTATGACTACCACACCATACCCATGGTGTGGTAGTTACACAATGGGTATGGTGTTACTACCACCCACCTAAGATACTAATACAGTGAGAGCTACATAAGAGACTAATTCAGTGAGAGCTACATAAGAGACTAATACAGTGAGAGCTACATAAGAGACTAATACAGTGAGAGCTACATAAGAGACTAATACAGTGAGAGCTACATAAGAGACTAATACAGTGAGAGCTACATAAGAGACTAATACAGTGAGAGCTACATAAGAGACTAATACAGTGAGCTACATAGAGACTAATACAGTGAGAGCTACATAAGAGACTAATACAGTGAGAGCTACATAAGAGACTAATACAGTGAGAGCTACATAAGGACTAATACAGTGAGAGCTACATAAGAGACTAATACAGTAGAGCCATAAGAGACT